>AWOL01S0009482.1:25190-58400 GCA_000715115.1 Nicotiana otophora | reverse complement strand
GGGGGGAGGGGTCTGGACCCTATTCAGGGACGGTGCCTCCAATGTGGAAGGGTACAGGTTGGGTATCGTACTAGAACCCCCCCACAGGTAATATAATAAGGCAATCGATTAGAACTATGAAATTGACTAACAATGAAGCCGAGTATGAGGCTATGATTGCAGGTTTAGAACTGGCTAAAATCCTGGGGGCTGAGGTTATCGAAGCCAAATGTGATTCCCTCCCCGTTTTTAATCAAGTCAATGGAACGTTCGAAGTCAAAGAAGACTGAATGGGGAGGTACTTAGATAAATTATAGGTAGTGTTACATCGGTTCAAAGAATGGACGCTACAACATGTTCCTTGAGATCAGAACAGTGAGGTCGATGCGTTGGCTAATTTAGGATCGTCAGTGGACTCTGAAGAATACAACTACGGAACAGTGGTACAATTGATGAGCTTAGTGATATAGGCCAGTCATGCCGAGGTAAATTCAACGAGTTTGACTTGGGATTGGCGAAACAAATACGTGGACTACCTTCAGAAGGGGAAACTACCATCAGATCCTAAAGAATCAAAGGCCCTTCGAACTAAAGTTTCCAGGTTTTTCTTAGTTGAAGGCCAATTGTACCGAAGATCGTTTTTCGGACCACTAGCAATAGGTTTGGGGCCCGCGAAGACCGATTACGTGATGAGAGAAGTTCACGAGGGGACTTGCGAAAACCATTCAGGAGTGGAATCGTTGGTTCGAAAAATGATCAGGCCCGGGTATTACTAGAACGAAATAAAGAAAGATGCAAAAGACTTCATTCAAAGTGTGACGAATGCCAGAGACATGCTCCGATGATCTATCAACCGGGGAAGCTGCTTCACCCGGTCCTTTCCCCTTGGTCGTTCATGAAGTGGGGAATGGATATCGTAGGTCCTTTACCATGGTCACCCCGTAAGGCTCAGTACATTTTGCTTATGACTGATTATTTCTCCAAGTGGGTTGAAGCACATGCGTTTGAGAAAGTTAGAGAAAAGGAGGTTATCGACTTCATCTGGGATCATGTAATCTGCCGGTTCGGGATACCAACCGAAATAATGTGTGACAATGGGAGATAATTCATCGGCATCAAGGTCAATAAGTTCTTTGAAGATCACAAAATCAAAAAGATTTTATCGACCCCTTATCACCCGACCGCAAACACTCCAGCGGAGTCGACAAACAAGACCGTATTACAGAACCTAAGGAAAAATTGACTAACTCAAAATGAATGTGGAAAGAAATTTTGCCCGAGGTCCTATAGGCATATCGAACAACCTCGAGGGTGAGTACCGATGAGACACCATTTTCTCTAGTCTACGACGCAGAGGCTTTAATTCCGGTAGAAGTAGGAGAATTGATCTTGAGGCTCTAATTTTCTACGGAAGCATCGAACGATGAAGCTATGGCCACAAGTCTAAATTAGCGGACGGACGACGAGAAGCCGCCCTGGTCCGGTTAGCATCTCAAAAGCAGCGAATGAGAAGATATTACAACTGAAGGGCAAACCTTCGACACTTCCAAGTCGGGAACTTAGTGTTGAGAAAAGTCATGTCGCATGCAAAGAACCCAAATGACGGAAAACTAAGCCCATATTTAGAATAACCACCGAGTGTCACTGGTATAACCGGAAAGGGCTCGTACCAACTTGAGTTCGAAAAAGGCATACAATTGCAAAACAATTAAAATATGGCACACTTAAAGTGGTACTACTGCTAAGGTATGAATACCTAATTTTCTTTAAGGTTTATTAACCTTCGAACTAACCCGTGCAGGTGCTCAATCGAAGTCAAGTTCAATAATTAGGTCTGAAAGCACGTGCTGCACTCCTATTCCCTTCGATCGTTTTTTTCCCGGAGTGGGCTTTATGTAAATTTTAAAGACCGGTCTAGGATTGGGGACTGCCCGCATCAAATCAATAGTAATTGAGCCCTCAAATATCGACCTCGATTACTAGGGGACTATCACATCATGAATCAAGATTTGAAGATCCGAGTACGCAAATTTCGAAGATAATTTTATTCGACATCAAAATCCAATGCTTCAAAATAGGATTTATGAATCGTGCCTGTGCAGTTCATTCTTTCCATGGCGGATAATATTTCTATCTTCAATTATTTACACTACATTTGAATTAATAAAATGAGAAATGCACCTTCTATACCTTATCGGTTCACGCTTACACGAGTAATGTTATCTTTATATCACTTAGAATAAATATCGGGTTCAAAACCTTCTAAGCCCTTCGGTGGGACATCATTTACCAGGAGCATGAAACCCCTAAGCTAGCGGGTCGTCCCAAACCGGGGACTGTCGTTCGATAGTAGGATCGGGCAAATCGGGATACTAAACCCCGAGGGCACTAAGCCTACAAGACAGGACCTAAATACGATAGGCTACGTCTACAAAGTCATTGGATCTTGGACCCTGATGTATAAACAACTTGGAGACGTCTGGGTTCGTAACTATAAAAAGTAAGGTCCTTACATATTTTAAGTCTATAAAGATTATGCTCGATCTGATCAAACCAATCGGTTTCAAAATACAACCAAGGAAAGGGCCACCTTCGGCAAAGATTAACTGTGTCCGGATACATTATTCGAATATTTTAATTAAGACTTTGTTTCATTTTTGATAGATCATCCGAAGTCAAAGAAAATCGAAGTTGTTGTTTGACCTGGACCTTAATCGGGCTTTAGAAGTCAACAAATTCGAGCAATGACAAAATTTATGCTAAGGCATCGATGATATATTAGTAATACTGAATCCGAGACACAAATTATATATTCTAAGTCCTAAGAAAAAGCAAATGCGATAAAATTAAAGGACATGATATATAGCCGAAGAGTAATTTCATATATTCGCCAAAACATATTTGCAGAGGCATAAAAAAAAAAGGCCCAGAATACAAAATATACGGGTACATAAAAATAAAAAAAACTGCAAAACTAACTAAGGCATTTCCTGCCTAATCTTCATCGGAGCCAAGCTCTCTATCTGACCCTTTGGGCTGATACTTTGCTTTGACCTCGACTTCGAAGCTCTTGGCTTCTTCAATTTTAGTTGCTATGTCTACCTCCCTAGCCTTGATCTCTTAGAGAGCTCTCTCTGAGATAGCCACTTTACATACTCATCCTTCATTATAATACAGGCTTCGGCTATCTCGACATCAGCCTTATACTGGGCCAACATGTACTGGCCTTTCGAGACCTCATTCGAAGCCATCTCAAATTTGGACTTCAGAGTAGTATACTCTTGGCCAAGAATGTCACGCTCTGCGACTACTGGGGTGAGTTATGCCCGGAGTTCTTCATTCAGCCGAGCCCATTTGTCGGCCTTTTCTTTCGTCACTCGGAGCTGCACATTGGTCGACGCCAAGTCCTCTTTGGTGGCATCCCACTCCAATGCTAGGCGGTCCATTTTTCCTCTCAGCTCATTAGTTGAAGCTTTGACCCCGTCCATCTCAGTCCTGATTTGGTCTATCAAAGTTATCTTTTCCTAGAC
The DNA here is from genome assembly GCA_000715115.1 of Nicotiana otophora. Classification (NCBI taxonomy): domain Eukaryota; kingdom Viridiplantae; phylum Streptophyta; class Magnoliopsida; order Solanales; family Solanaceae; genus Nicotiana; species Nicotiana otophora. The sequence goes on along the minus strand of AWOL01S0009482.1, from coordinate 54,891 downwards.
CTGTGAGGTTGCAGCGTTAGCAATGGCGTTTAGCCTCTCATTATCAATATCGAGCACTCTTACCTTCTCAACCAGAAGAGCATGGTCCTGTTTTGCTTTTGAGGCCTCTTTCTAGGCCTTCTCCATCTCGATCTAAAGGGCGGGGAAGTCGGTCATGTCCCTAAGGACTTCATCCTTCTGCTTATAGAGAGTTTTGTACATCTATGTTTGCTGGTCTTGCTCCCTCAGCTCAAATTTGAGGTGACTCGCCTCTATGCTGGATCAGTGAAATCATTCATGATGAAGCACCGAGGCCTAAGAAATAGAGAAAGAAAATCGTTAAAGAACAATTAAGACAACGGGAACTCATTGAAATGAAAAGGGAAGAAGATATACCCAATTCAGCGCCTGCTAGGCCTCGTTGAAAAGACTTGGCCATTCCACCTAGTTCATCTTCACTTGGTCTTATTCGGTTACCAAGGAATGGAGATAGCTGGCCATTCCGACTGGCCCGAACAACATGCTAGTATCTGTCGGCACTGTAAACATGACCGTCTTCTTTTGTTTGGTTTTCACACTTGGGGCGGGAAACTGCTTCTCAAGCTTTGATATCGAACACATCCCACCTAATCCCAGTTGCACAACCCTTTTTGGGATCTCCAGGTGGCCAAAGCCAGAGTAATCCTCCAGCATACTGATGTCCACACCCTCAAAAAATGAGTTAAGGGCATCATCCACAGCCCGAGATGTTCCAGTCAGCTTCTCTTTAGCGGCCCGAGCTTCATTTAAAATGGCCTCCATACGAGGCAGCGACTCTTGAATGTGGATGATGGCGTCACCTTCAGAAACGACCCTCTTTGGGATCGGAGGGGCTTCTTGCGAAGCAATAGCCACATGCTTTTTTTCGGGCCCCCGAGCTAAGGATTATTTAGCATTACCAGCATCCCCCTCAGGGGCCACCAACTCTTGGTCGGCTTCGATCGGCTCGTGGATGACGAATTCCATGTCCTCGTCATACTCGGGAAAATCCTTGAGCTGACGAAGAGCTTTCGAATTTGCGACCCAGGCATCAGAGTTCTTTTTTGTGCTCTTTCTTACACTGAGCACAATCCCTTTTCTCTTCTTGACCTCAGCAGGAGCATCCGGGGAGTCAATGGATCTCTTTTTCTTTTTTCTTTTTCATTTTTTCTTCCTTCTTTGCAGTAGTTTCAGCAACGGGCTGCATAGAAAAAGAGGGTTTGGAAGAGGGGTCGAGACCAAGGTATCGGTGGTTTCCCGAAGCTTGGTGGCTTAGGCAAACCTATGAAAGAAGAATTTAGTCATGACAATAATAGAATAAAAACGACAAGGGAAAAAAAACACTCATCGTGAGAACGAGCCTCCCACTTTCCTTTAGAGAGCTTACACCACTCACGCTTCAAATATGTGAGTTGCTTGCATATACCCTCTACTCATTCCCTAAAATGCAGGACCGTGTTTGGGACTCGGGGGACAGCTGTATATCAAATGAAACATGTCATGAAACATAGATACAAGAAAGGACTTTGACGACTTAAGAGAAAGTAAACTTACGATTCGGGCTCCACTTCTCAGGGAACGACATGAATTCAGGAGGAATGCGGTCCTCGGTATTTATCTGAATAAACCTACCCTTCTAACCTTAGTCCTTGTCTTCATCTATTTAGGAGAAGGGAGCCTTCTTTGCCTGACATGCAAGTTTGATTAACCCCCCTCGGAAGATTCGGGGGCTGTAAACTAGGAGTAAGTGATCGACCGTGAACCAAGGCTCCTTCATACTTTTTGCAAAATAATGGAGAAGAGCCACAATCCTCCAAAAGGATGGATGAACTTACCAGAGGCAAATTTCGTACCTCTTGCAGAACTCGAGGACCACCGTATCAACAGGGCCAAACATGAAAGGATACTTTTAAACACTTAAGTATCCTTCCACGCATGTCGTGATGTACTCGTTAGGATTGGGAACGACTACGTCCTTGCCTTCCCATCTGCAATCCTCTCGGACCACCTTAAGCGTCTCCTCGGTAATGAAGCAAACGTACCTCCACACCTTCTCACCCCAATCTTCTTGTGCAGAGGACTTCTCGATCCTTAAAGTCGTTATCTATCGAGTAGCTGCCAGGGATAAAATATGTAAGGGGAGGTCCTGGGGTTACTACCGGAGGCACTACCTCGGTGCCAGTGGACGAGGAAGAAGTCGTCGGTGCAGTATTTTATGGTACCGATTTTGTAGTCTTCGCCATTTCTATCTGAGTTTATGAAGATTTGAAGACTGGATATGAAGTTTTAAAAACTTGATATGAAGATTTGAAGATTTTGTATGAAGATCTGAAGGTAAGTTATAAAGGCTTGAAGATAAATTGTGAGGATATGAAGATATGAAGGACAAGTTACGAATATTTGAAGGATTGATGAGCAGATGAAGATATAAAAAACCCCGAGGGTAACATGAAGAAATTTGGAGTCAGAAAGTAAAAAAGTGAAAATAGGAAATCAAAACTTTTATAGGAAAAAAGTAATGATTGCAAAACGTTTCGAATTCGGTAAATACTAGGGGTGTCTAACTGACGGCTGACACGTGTCCAAAATCAGAGCGACGTCACCGATGAGACATTTTGGTTCGTCAACTTGCTCATGATATATGAGAGAAGGAACCGGGGTCAATTAGTCAATTCTCATATAGAAGTGAGGGGACTATCTGTATATGGGTAAAATCGGGGATAGAGTCACCCCAGATTTTCCGTTATGGAATGAGGAACAACGTTACTTGTTACTGGTTCAAGTAAGACCAAAGGTACCCATAGATCGGAACCAGGGATGGACGAACGATATAATGGGTCTCGGACATGGCCGAACCAGGAAAGAGTCAAGCTCGAGTGAGATGAAGAATCGAGAGTAAAGGAAAGATGGTTAAAAGAGACAAAAACGGGAAGCCAAAATATCAACCATTAATCGGATATTGCGTGGATCGCGCTCGGTATTGGCTACAGATCATGTTTTCGTGGGAGAAAGGGAAGAAAATATTTTTACCTTTTTTAGAATTATATTATGGTTAATACTTCTCTACTATATAAAGAGGGGGGGGGGGGGTCCCTTCTTTTTTTGTCACTATTGTTTGTATGCATATCAAGGCAATAGAATTTATTTTGACTCTCAGCAATTATTCTAAGTGTTCTTCAATTGTTCACTCATTTAGCTAGATTCGGACTCTATCTCGAGGACTTAACCGACTGCTAGCATTTAAGCATGATGCAAGGCTTTGCTGCATTGGTTTGATCATTTTATCTCATTTCAATACTATTATTTACCATTCTTTGATTATTCATGTTAAATCAAACCACATATCCTTTAAACCACGTACAAATTTAATTTTAAGGGTAAACATCATTATTTGTGGACTTCGACTTGACAACGGGAGAGTTCGTATTCTGCTAATACATTATCATAATTAAGTTTTCAACGAGTTATACATCGAACGTTGTCGCTAATAATTGACATTTCTAAAAACAGTAGTGTCCCTGTCGCACTCAAAGCATGGTCTACCTCTGTTGCTGGTGGTCATAGTTGTGTAAGGGTCGGTCATAATTATTATGATTTGTTGGTTGGTAGTGGTGTGCGGCAATGCTAATAATGGTGACTGGACGTAACTGGTCGTAGTGATGGTTAGTGATTGACGATGATGAATATGCAATGTAAACTGATGTTTGTTTGATGGTTAGTAGTATGGATGGCTAACTAGTGTTGGTTGATTGTTGCACTCGTGCAATGGAGACTGATGGTATATGTAGTTGATAATACTAGCAGATTGTAGAAGTGACTGGTGACAGAGGTAATTAACCATTGTCACGACCCAAAATCCCACCACAGGCGTTGTGATGGCACTTAGTCTCTAAGACTAGGTAAGCCGATAATAATAACTTAAGACTTCTTCTTTTTTTGGACAAAGATAATTTGCAATGGTTTTTAAACAAGTACCGAAACAAAAACGGAAATAAGCCTATGTGGAAATAATCATAGCAACCTCCCAAGACTGTAATACAGAGTCACAAACTATTGTTCATATACAACTGATAGTACAAAAAAAGGAAAAAACTCCAAGGGACTGCGACGACTAAGCAACTCTACCTCGAATCCTTGCGATCAACAAATCTAACTCTACCTGAGTCCGATGTCTCCAATACCTGGCTCTGCACAAAAATTTACAGAAGTGTAGTATGAGTACACCACAGTCGATACCCAGTAAGTATCAAGACTAACCTCAGTAGAGTAGTGACGAGGTACAGTCAAGACACTCACTAGTCGAATAACCTGTGCAATATATCAATGTATGACTAATAATGGAAAGCATGAATCAAAAAATAGCAACAAATCCAACATGTGCATATAGGAAGTAAAGCAATGAGAATACTGGTAAAACATCATTTAAACCAGATAAGAAACACAAAGGATAACCAATTAATCAAGCTGTCTTACACAAGTTTTTCATAACAAAGTCTCTATGTGGTATCTCATCTCATAGTCACAAATCACGGGTCTCGACCCGCTATCATATTCTCACGGCACCTCGTGCCTATATCTCAATCACACCCTTACAGACAACTCACGTGCCAACAATATAAATATAAGGATTCGCACGGACAACTCATGTGCTGCACGGACAACTCACGTGCTGATAACATAATCATCATATACTCACGACACCTCGTGCCCATATCTCATATCACAACCCGTATTGGTCAGAGGCTCAACAGCAACATGAAACGGATAATACCAGAATACATGGATGATCAGATAAATGGTAAGTTTCGTACTCATGAGCTAGTATAATTAGCATATTATGGTGTATGCTTGTGCAAGTGTACTACTGCAGTCCAAATCAACAAGAAATATCAAGGATATCAAATAGTTCACCGAAACAACAGATAGGTCACACACAACATATGACAAACACAAGGAAAATCACAACATCACACAAAAATTACCAGCACATTGCCCCCACATCATCACACATCATCCCTGACATTGCCACCCTTATCTCTCCTATAGCCACTCGTATCACTCCGCCCTAACAATATCAATAGCACCCCTTATCTCTCCTATAGCCACCCTTATCTCTCATATAGCCACCCTTATCACTTCCTATATTCAACAATAGTGAGATGCCACCCTTATGCCCCGTACAACAGCAAAACGATGAAGTGCCACCCTTATACTCCATATAACAACGACCCAATTCACACAATAATTTACATGTACTATCATCACAAAAACACAACATATTCAACTCGTATCACAAGTGCCCATAGGCCACAACCTTCCCAAAGATTCCACGATATCAATAATTTTACAATAAATAGCCCACGGCTCAACACAACAGGTATGGTATCTCAATGACAACAACATGAATGGAAAAGTAACTCAGCAAGTAACAACATCTTCTTTAATCACAACTTCAAGAAAAATAGATTAATGCCTCTTGATAACGTTAGTTTCAATTTATTGTTTAAGAATGAACTCAATAGTGCAAGTATCTCCACAAAAAGGCAACCCGATAATAAAAGAATTCATGAAATGTTTAAAGTAGTAATAATTCCAAATAATCATATAGGAGCAACTCGGCAAGTAAATAATGTGACATGTAACTACAACTTCAAACAAAGCATGTAATAGTGGACATGGCGAATAAAGGATATAACAAGTGCCAACAACTTCCAATTTAATACATAACGATGTCTTAGAGTTTAAACTGATAGAATTTCCACATATAAGCCTGAGTACGTACTCATGACCTCGCATACATGACTTTCACATTACACAATTAGCACAAACGACTCAATTCCTAAGGGGTTATTTTTTTCACATAAAGTTAGGCAAGATACTGACCCCAACGAAGTTAAACCGATACTCTAAAATGACCTCTCGCATGAAACAACCTACGGATGGCTCAAATCTAGCCAAAATAATTTCATAACATAATTAAAACTCATAGGAACCAATTTCGGATAATAAAACTTCGACTTTTAAGTTTACACTAAAAAGTCAACCCGAAAGTCAATCCTGGGCTCGCACCTCGAAATTCGACAAAATATTATAAACTACGAATACTCATTCCGATACGAGTCCAATCATACCAAATTTATCAATTTCCGATATCAAATCCCCATTCAAATCTTCATTTTACATTGTTTTTAAAGATTTACAAATTTTCTCAGTTTCTTCCATTAAATTCACAAATAAATTATGAATATAACCATGGAATTATGAAATATGATCAAGTTCGGATATAGAACACTTACCCAAATCAAACTCATGAAGAACTCCTCCAAAATCTCCCAAAACCCGAGCTTCAAACCCCCAAAATGAGTAAAAATGGCAACCTTCGAATATAACTTTTCTGTCCAGGCTTCTTCGCATTTGCGGACAATAACGTGTGCCTGCGAGCTCACTTTTGCGACTAAAATATCGCTTCTATGGATGATCACTGGAGGCCCATTTTCGCTCCTGCACTGCCTTCGCTTCTGCGAGTCCAGGCACAACACCTACAATGTCGCAGGTGCGCAATAAATTTTGCTTCTGCGACCTCATGCCTAGCTTCCAGCTTCTACTTATGCGTCTTCATCTCCGCGACCGTGATCACGCAAGTGCGGACAATACTTCGCCTCTGCGACCACTGCCTAGTCCTTCCCATTTTCGCTTCTGCGGTCACTGCCTCGCCTATGTGGTCTCGCACCTGCGACCAAATCCATCGTAGGTGCGATGGCAACAGTCCAAAACTCCTCAGCATTTCTTAAGTCCAAAAATCTGATCTGTTAATCATTCGAAATCCACTCGATGCCGCTGGGACTTCAACCAAATATACAAACACGTCCTAAAATACGATACGAACTTAGTCGAAGCCTCAAATAACGTCGGAATTATGAATTGCACCTCGAATCGAACTTACGAGTTTATGAAATCTTCAAATTCTATATTGTGCCGAAATATATCAATTCAATTCGAAATAATCTTAAATTTTGCACACAAGTCATAAATGACATAACGAAGCTATTCAAATTTCCGGAATCAAAATCCGAGCCCGATATCAACCAAGTCAACTCCCGGTCAAACTTATGAATATTTCAAAACTTGAACTTTTCGATTTTCGCCAAAATGCTTCAATTTATCCTACGGACCTTCAATCCAAATCAGGATATATAATGTAACGACCCGACCGGTTGTTTTGAGTATTTGTACTTTGCTTGGTAGTTTGATGGCATGAGTATATCCGTATGATATATCATGACTTATGTGAATCATCAGTTTTGGTTTTCAGGTTATTTAGAATCGATTTGGAAGAGTGAATTTCATGATTTAAGCTTTAAGTTGTAAGAGTTGACCAAGTTTGACTTTTGTAAATTTTACCTCGAAACAGAGTTTTGATGGTTCGATTTGGTCCGGATGGTGATTTTGGACTTGGGCGTATGCCCGGATTTGCATTTGGATATTTCTCAAAGGATTCGACGATAATTAGCGAAAGTTAGAAATTTGAAGAATTGGAAAGTTCTTAAGTTTGACCAGAAGTTGATTTCGATGGTATCGGATTCGGATTGTGGTTCCGGGAATTGGAATAGCTTCGTTATGTCATTTGGGACTTGTGTGCAAAATTTGAGTTCATTCCGGGTTAATTTGGTATGCTTCCGTGCGAGTTTTGGAAGTTGAAAGTTCCTTTAAGTTTGATTTGAGGTGCAATTCATCGTTTCAATGTTTTTATGTGTGATTTGAGGCCTCGAGTAGGTCCGTGTTATGTTATGGGACTTGTTAGTATATTCGGATGGGGTCCCGATGGGCCCGAGTGAGTTCCGAGCGAGGTTCAGACCATTTCCCAATTTGTGTTTAGTTGTTGGTAGCTGCTGGTACTAGTGTTCCGCACCTGAGGGTTGAGATTGTGCATGTGCGATGGTAACAGAAGCGACAAGGGAGTCGTATAAGCGAGATGAGAGCTGGGTGAGGAGGATCGCAGAAGCGGAGATTTGGGAGCATGTGCAGATGCGCAGGTGTGAAAGGATTGAGTACAGGAGCTAGGTCTTGCGCAGGTGCGGATGGTTGGTCGCACCTGCGATGTCGCAGAAGCAGAATATAGTTTTGCAGGTGCGAGAGGTCTGTGCTTAGTGTATTTCTGCAGAAGCGGAAGTCTTGTCGTAGAAGCGGCTCTTTTATCGCAGATGTGTAAAGGTCTGGGCGGAACAATATTAAATCGAGGTTTTGGTTCTTTTATCATATTTTGAGATGTGAGACTCGGATTGAGGCGACTGTTGAAGCAATTTTCATCACAAGGATTGGGGTAACTGTTCTACACTTGGTTTTGATTTTATTTCATGAATCCATCTTCATTTTTGGCAATTGATTGATTAATTTTAAAGTGAAATTGGGGTTTTTTGTTTAAAACTTCATAAAGTGAAATTTTGAGTTTTGAATGTTGATTCGGAGTCGGAGTTTAGTAAAACTAGTATGGTTCGACTCATAATTGAATGGGTTGTCAAATTTTGTGAGTTTCACCGGGTTTCGAGGATAATGTCGCTGACCGGCTTAGAAATTGGCTATAGTTCTTGTCAAAGGAGATGAAGCTCCATGGCTTGTTCATCTGATGAATGGTTATGAGTTCTGCGTGTTTCTTTCATCATCGCTAGTGTACGAAGGTTTTAGAATAAGGATTTGTTTGATATGAGGTTTATTACCGGAATTGGGTTGTTCTGAGCTGCTACTGTGATCGAAAGTTATTGCTATGAGTATTTTAGTTATGTGGTATATCATATGATTTTGTACTTGATGCAACTGGTTCAGACTTATATAATGTGTAAATGCGAGATTTGGGTCTTATAGAAAATCTCAAATGTTGGAAATTGGATTATAAGGTTTACGGGCTAAGGTCGAAGTAATGATCTTCAGTTATATTGTGTTGTCAGGCCTATATGGAATAGGGTGACGTGAGATCACCCCCGGGTATGTGCATGGTAAGGTTACATAGTGATCTGACAGATTGAGAACAACTCTGGGCGCGTTCGAGGACGAACGTATGTTTAAGTGGGGCATGAGTAACTCCGTATGATGTATCATGACTTATGTGAATCATCAGTTTTGGTTTTCAGGTTATTCGTAATCGATTTGGAAGAATGAATTTCATGATTTAAGCGTTATGTTGGAAGAGTTGACCAAGTTTGACTTTTGTGAATTTGACCCCGGAACAGAGTTTTGATGGTTCCGTCGGGTCTGGATGGTGATTTTGGACTTGGGCGTATGCCCGGATTTGCATTTGGATATTTCTAGAAGGATTTGGCGATAATTGGCGAAAGCTGAAAATTTGAAAAATTGAAAAGTTCATAAGTTTGACCGGAAAGTTGACATCGATGGTATCGGATTCAGATTGTGGTTACGAGAATTGAAATAGCTTCGTTATGTCATTTGGGACTTGTGTGCAAAATTTGAGTTCATTCCGGGTTGATTTGATATGTTTCGACGCGAGTTTTGAAAATTAAAAGTTCAAAGTTCATTTAAGTTTGATTTAAGGTGCAATTCATCATTTCAATATTGTTATGTGTGATTTGAGGCCTCGAGTAGGTCTGTGCTATATTATGAAACTTGTTAGTATATTCGGACGGGGTCCCGAGGGGCACAGGTGAGTTCCGGGCGAGGTTCAGACCATTTCTCAATTTGTGTTTGGTTGTTGGTAGCTGCTGGTACTGGTGTTCCGCACCTGCGGTTGAAATTGCACAGGTGCAATGGTCGCAGAAGAGACAAGAGAGTCGTAGAAACGAGGTGAGAGCTGGGTGAGGAGGATCGTAGAAGCGAAGGTTTGGGCGCATGTGCGGATGCGCAGGTGCGTAGGGATTGAGCGCAAGAGCGAGGTCTTGCGCAGGTGCGTATGGTGGCTCGCACATGCGATGTCGCAGAAGCAGAATATGGTTTCGCAGGTGCGAGGGGTCTGTGCTTAGTGTATTTTCGCAGAAGCGGGTGTCTTGTCGCAGAAGCTGCTCTTTTATCGCAAATGCTTAAAGGTTTGGGCAGAACATTATTTAATCAAGGTTTTGGTTCTTTTATCATAATTTGAGATGTGGGACTCGGATTGAGGCGACTTGTGAAGCAAGTTTTATCACAAGTATTGGGGTAAGTGTTCTAGTTTTTGATTTTATTTCATAAATCTATCATCATTTTTGGCAATTGGTTGATTAAGTTTAAAGAGATATGGGGGGGGGGGGGGGGGGGGTGTCTAAAACTTCATAAAGCGAATTGTTGAGTTTTGAACATCGATTCGGAGTCGGATTTGAGTGAAACTAGTATGGTTGGACTCGTAATTGAATGAGTTGTTGGAGTTTTTAAGTTTCACCGGGTTCCAAGGTGCGGGCCTTGGTCGGGCTTTTTGGTTGATTTTGGGCTTTTGATTAAAGATTCGACCTTTATCATTTGGAATTATTTCCTTAGGCATTAACTGATGTATTTGAGTTGGTTTAGGCTAGTTTCGAGCAGTTCGAAGGTCGTTACATGGGGATGGCATTTTTGGAGCATCGCTTGGCCTGCTCGGTATTGGATTTGGGCTTGTTCGAGGTAAGTAACACTTCTAAACTTCGAGCTGAGGGTATGAACCCTGATTATACGTGTTATTTGTTTGGTATTGAGGTGACGCACATGCTAGGTGATGGACGTGTGGGCGTGCACCGTGTGAAATATGACTCCGTTATTTCTGTGGTACTGTGTAGTTACCTGATCTTATCTAGAACCATGAAATCTCTACATACTAGAGCTTTTGAGCTGTGATTCATACTAGAAACCATGTCTAGGCCACATGTTTATTCTGTTGGGACCCACCGAGGTCATTGTTGTTGTTGAATTATTTGCTTACATTGCAATTACATACTCAGTCATACGCATTCATTTGCATATCATATCTCAGTCTTTGTCACCATTTATTGATACATCACATCATCATTTTTGGGCTGATTTTCATGACATTATGAGCCCGAGGGACTGGAGAGATTGATGATTGAGTGAGGTCGAGGGCCTGATGGTGAGGATATTTATGGGATCGGACTACACATCATAACATATTTTATTAATTTATGCCATGATTGGCTTGTTATGGTGCTTGGGCTGAGGGAGCCCCTCCGAAGTTTGTACACACCCCCAGTGAGCGCAGGTACCTACTAAGTACGAGTGTTGAGTGCGAGTGCCAAGTGATTGAGAGGATTGTGTGACTGTAAGGACTGAGTGGCTGTGAGGATTGTGTCACTGTGAGGACTGAGTGAATTTATACTCTGAGAATATGCATAAGGTTTTAAACACTGAGTTGCTTCGCGTTCGACATACACACTTGACATATAGGCATAGAGATGCATTTGTTCTCATGTTGTACGGTATCACGTCATTCATGACTTCTCATACATATTCACATGTAGGCATAGAGATGTATTTTCCTCATGCCATTTGAAAATGAAACATTTACCTATTGAAAGATTTTGGGAAAATCACACTTTTACAAAACATACTCATATTTTGGTGATTTTGGTAAAAGATTTGGGGTTTTCACTAATATACTTGGAATGCAGGCCTATTTTTCTGGAACTGTGAACAAGACGAGCATTTTATCTCTGAGCTACTTCTTTTATTACTTCCATTATATTGTTATGAACTGTTGTTGGCTATTGGTGTTCCAGCTTATCACTACTTTCAACCTAAGGTTAGGTTTGTTACTTATTGAGTACATGGGGTCGGTTGTACTCATACTACACTTCTGCACCTTGTGTGCCGATATTAGATGCCGATGTTGATGTGATCGATGAGAGCGGGATTTGAAGACGTACATGCGTTCCGGTTGTAGCTGCCTCTTGTTCATGGTAGCCTTAGATTTATAAATAATCTGTTTATGTACATTTCGGACTGATGATGTATTTATTTCATACTAGCTTTGTAAATTCTAATCTTAGAAGCTCAAGATTTGTACTACCAGTCCGTGGAAATTTCTTGTATAAAAGCAGTTTTATTATTAATTATTTTCTTAATAAATCTCATTTAAATTGGGTAGTTTTTAATTGGCTTACTTGACGGGTTGGGTTAGGTGCCATCACGACTAGGTGGATTTTTGGTCGTGACAAGGTGGTATCAGAGCTCTAGGTTCATAGGGTCTACAAGTCATGAGCAAGTGTCTAGTACAGTCTTACGGATCGGTATGATGACATCCAAACCTATCTTCGAGAGACTACAAGGAATTTAGGATAAACTTCCCATCTTTCTTTCCTTATTATGCGATATTGATTCAGCTTGAAGCGTAACTCTTTGAATTCCTTCCACGCATTCGTGTACGCATGTGAGCACTGGGTATCAGATGTACTGTGCATCGACGACATTGATTCTATGGATGAGTGCAAGAGGTGATTTCGATGTGCTGATGATGGGTCCAGTCTGGAGGACTTAAGGCCGGGACTTGACCGTAGCTTGAGCATGAGGATTTCAGTTGTGTGAGCAAATGCGTTTGGACTTATATGTCCGATAGCGTCCCTATGAGTGGAACTTGTGACTCGATGAGTGGTTGCATGGCTATATGATGTGTATCATGTGACTGTGGGATGTGTTCAAATGAGTTGAATATGACGAAAATAGTTTGCTTGAGATGTAAAAAGAACTATTGGGTGCTAGATTGTTGTCTTGATAAGACATATAGTCTCGAATTATGAGTGTGTTGAAGGATTTTTCATGTTGTTTAATTGCGGAACGAAGTAGATTTTCATTTATTGTTGTAAGTTCAGACTCAGGGAGAGTGGGTGATTGCATAGTAGTTGTGGCTGTGAAAGGGTATAAAGAGATGTCAGTTTGAGGCTAAGCAGGTGGGTTATCTCATGCGAAGTAATCTACAGAGGTGTGAACCTTATAATATTGTGTGGAGAGTTTCTTTTCTACCAACAGGGTATTTGTATTGGGGTTTGAATTTTAATTTGGTTGAGAAAGTTAACTTGATCGTCATATGGATGTATGAAGGCTTAGTAGATGATTTGAGGTACTATATGGTTTGTGTTATGTGAGCTTATGAAGGATTTAGTTGAATCTCTCTATGGTATTATGGCAGTAATAGAGTATGGGTATGGTGAGTTATCAGATGTTCTATTCTATGGCATTGAGCTAAGTGGGGGAGTCTGCTATCGACGATTTGATTGCATGGTTCCGTGTTGTATTGGTTTTTGTCTGAGGCATACTTGTGGATCGGTTATGACTTGCAGAGGTTGAGATCGAGGATGACTCGAGTAAAGGAATTTTTGGATACAGGATATGTTACACTTTATGCGTATATGGGAATCATGGAATGATTTAAGTTGTTATTCGTGACGGGTGTAGTGCGCATGGTGTAGAAATGTACTCGGTTGCGCTAAGGCGGGGTCCCTTCTTTGGGTGATGTTGCGCTAATGGGGCACAGGTCGTTCGACCCGTTTAGTCAGTGCAGTTGAGATTTGATCAGGGTGGTTGACTCTCGAGAAAGTTCTAATGGATTCGCGAATTTCATGTAGCAACTGAGAAGTTTTCAGGATTTGTATATGGCTAGGATATGAGGGTTACATTGGATGGTGTCGAGACTCGCGGTATTTCTATATCATTATGGATGTTACATTTCAGTATCAGAGAAGTGAAGAAAATGACTTTAGATTCACAGAAGGTCTTTTAAGAGTGGATGTCTTAGTTGTGGTACTTTCGAGGTGCTTAAGAGGGAATACAATGGTTTATGGGCCTTAAGGCGGTGTGGTTTTATTCTATGATCTCTTATGGTGAGCTTAGGTGAGGATCGTGGTGTTCTAACAATGAGAAGTATCAGATTGAGGGCAATTCGGAAAGAACTCGGAGAAATGGGATAGCTTGGTAGTAGGTTGGATCAACACAACAATGGATACGATTGGTTCTTTGGGGTACTTATGATGTAGTGAGACTCTACAGATGTTTGGTGTCAATGCTCTTAGGTTTTGGGGACCTGCGTGACTTGGTTGAGTGAGAGCGATTTGGTTCCGAGTAGCTGGGTTATGTGCAAATGGATTTCAAAGTGTTCTCAATGGTTTTTACCACAATTCGAGGTGTATATTTCCTGTCGGCGTGAGTAGCATGTCACGCATTGTAATTTTCTCCTAGATGGGATCAAACGAAAGGTTTCTGACTGATCGGGTATGTGTTCTGCTGGTGACTCAAAATTGATTATGAGATCCTCTTACTTTTCATATGATGACATGAATGATGCGGTGTGTTGTGTGAGATTAAGATTTGAGTGTGCAAGGTCACGACTCGGATTTGAAAGGAAGGTCATGAATTCTTAGGCAACATGGACGGTTTTAGATGACTAGGTGAATGGTATTACTATTTGGTATTGCTTGAGAAGAGTGTACATTTCAGAAGGCGCACTGTGTTCCGACTTACAGATGCTTCATTGGTATGGCGGTACTCTCTTAGTTGATCGACTACTGATATTCAAATTTTTCTATGTGGCACGGAAGAATAATAGAAGTATACTTAGTGGGTTGGTCGTGTATGAGAGAAGTGTTAGACATTCGGGCGGTAGAGTTGGGATTGGATATGGTGATTCATGTGTTCTATGGACTTGGAGATCAGAAGTTCTTAGAAACAGATCGTTTCGTGCTTGTAGAATGTGAAGATATGGCCAAAGCTAGCCAGGTGACAATATGAGTTATGGTTCAGTCGTTGTGGACTTTAGGAGGGTTATATATCTATTTGTGGGTGACCAGAGCAGATTTGGGGTCCCTTGGCTAGCCAATGAAGATGTATATTCTACGACGGGTCTGATTGGTTGACTCTATATGGCTATTGTTGAGGGATGTGCCATTCGGTTAGAGTTGAGCTTACACACTTTTTGATATGTTCTATGAGTTACCCTTCTATTCCATGCGGGGTTGTGATTCGTTGGTTATATGCACACATGGTGCAGTTCTATTTGGGCCTTATAGCGGAATTTGAGAGACATAGGTATTAGGGTGTTGAATGAGCGATTGTGCATTGGTTATGTTCTTTCCGGAATGTGGTATTGTTCTATTTGTTACTCCTTGGTTATGGTCATGCATCTTGGGTACTTGATGCCGAATTGCACGTGGTTTTTGATTTCGGGCATGGTGGCTTGAGGTATTTCATATGGACTAGTGTTTGGATGAGGTCATGCGTTGCATCAGAGTTATGTTGAGATATGATCCTTGGTGTTAGATTCGTGTGTCTTGGTTCTACTATGTATGATGGGTTCGTAGCATTGCTATTGTGGTGGTACTTGCTGAACTTGCGGGATGGTTTTTGTGTTTGAGTCATTTTCCATGATTGGGCATTTTTGAGTTGTTGCTTATTGGTACACCGATTGCACGGGTTGTGATTCTAGGCACCATTGGTGCGGCACGTCAATATGATATAGGGGCTTGATAAAGTAAGGTCATTGGACCTAGTATGGGTGCTACAGGATTTGTTTGCGGTATATTTGCAAGGATAATGTCGCTGATCGGCTTAGAAATTGACTATAGTTCTTGTCGAAGGACAGGAAGCTCCATGGCTTGTTGATATGATGAATGGTTATGAGTTTTGCATGTTTCTTTCATCATTGGCAGTGTACGAGGTTTTAGAACGAGGTTTTGTTTGATATGAGGTTTATTATCGAAATTGGGTTGTTCTGAGCTGCTACTGTGATCGAAAGTTATTGCTATGAGTATTTGAGTTATATGGTATATTATGTGATTTTGTCTTGGGTTATGGTTATGACTTGATGCAACTGGTTCAGACTTATATAGTGTGTAGATGCTAGATTCGGGTCTTATAGAAAATCTCGGATGTTGGAAATTGGATTTTAAGGTTTACGGGCTAAGGTCGAAGTAATAATATTCAGTTATGTTATGTTGTCAGGCCTATATGGAATAGGGTAACATTGGATCACCCCCAGGTTTGTGCGTGGTAAGGTTATACGGTGATCTGACGGATTGAGAACAACTCTGGGCACGCTCGAGGACTAACGTATGTTTAAGTGGGTCATGAGTAGCTCCGTATGATGTATCATGACTTATGTGAATCATCGGTTTTGGTTTTCAGGTTATTCAGAATCGATTTGGAAGAATGAATTTCATGATTTAAGCTTTATGTTGGAAGAGTTGACCAAGTTTGACTGTTGTGAATTTGACCCCGGAATATAGTTTTAATGGTTCCGTTAGGTCTGGATAGTGATTTTGCACTTGGGCGTATGCCCGAATTTGCATTTGGATATTTCTAGAAGGATTCGGCGATAATTGGCGAAAGTTGAAAATTTGAAAAATTGGAAAGTTTATAAGTTTGACTGGAGGTTAACTTCGATGGTATCAGATTCAGATTATGGTTCCGGGAATTGGAATAACTTTGTTATGTCATTTGGGACTTGTGTGCAAATTTGAGTTCATTCCGGGTTGATTTAATAAGTTTCGGCGCGAGTTTTGGTAATTTAAAGTTCAAAATTCAATTAAGTTTGATTTAAGGTGTAATTCATCATTTCGATGTTGCTATGTGTGATTTGAGGCCTCAAGTAGGTCCGTGCTATGTTATGAGACTTGTTAGTATATTCGGACGGGGTCCCGAGGGGCGCGGGTGAGTTCCGGGCGAGGTTCAGACTATTTCTCAATTTGTGTTTGGTTACAGGTAGCTGCTGATACTGGTGTTCCGCACCTGCGGTTGAAATTGCACAGGTGCAATGGTCGCAAAAGCAACACGATAGTCGTAGAAGCGAGGTGAGAGTTGGGTGAGGAGGATCGCATAAGCGGAGATTTGGGTGCATATGCGAAGGGATTGAGCGCAGAAGCGAGGTCTTGCGCAGGTGCGGATGGCGGCTCGCACATGCGATATCGCAGAAGAGGAATATGGTTTCGCAGGAACAAGGGGTCTATGCTTAGTGTATTTCCACAGAAGCGGATGTCTTATCGCAGTATCGGCTCTTTTATCGCAAATGCGTAAAGGTCTCGACAGAACAGTATTAAATCGAGGTTTTGGTTCTTTTATCATATTTTGAGATGTAGGACTAGGATTTAGGCGACTTTTGAAGCAAGTTATATCACAAGGATTGGGGTAAGTGTTCTACACTTGGTTTTAATTTTATTTCATAAATCTCTCTTCATTTTTGGCAATTGGTTGATTAATTTTAAATAGAAATTGGGGGGTTTTGTCTAAAACTTCATAAAGTGATTTTTTGAGTTTTGAATATCGATTCGGAGTCGGATTTGAGTGAAACTAGTATGGTTGAACTCGTAATTGAATGGTTTTTTGGATTTTGTGAGTTTTATCGGGTTCCAAGGTGCGGTCCCGGGTTGGGCCTTTGGGTCGATTTTAGGCTTTTGATCAAAGATTCGACCTTTATCATTTGGAATTATTTTCTTAGGCATTAATTGATGTATTTGAGTTGGTTTTAGCTAGTTTCAAGCCGTTCGGAGGTCGGTACACGAGGATGGCATTTTTGGAGCATCGTTTGGCCTGCTCGGTATTGGATTTGGGCTTGTTCGAGGTAAGTAACACTTCTAAACTTTGAGCTGAGGGTATGAACCCTGATTATACGTGTTATGTGTTTGGTGTTGAGGTGACGCACATGATAGGTAATGGACGTATGGGCGTGCACCATGTGAAATGTGACTCCATTATTTCTATGGTACTGTGTAGTTACCTGATCTTATCTGGAACCATGAAATCTCTACGTACTAGAGCTTTTGAGCTGTGATTCATGCTAGAAACCATGTCTAGACCACATGCTTATTCTGTTGGGACCCACCGAGGTCATTGTTGTTATTGAATTATTTGCTTACATTGCAATTACATACTCAGTCATATACATTCATTTGCATATCATATCTCAGTCTCTGTCACCATTTATTGATACATCACATCATCATTTTTGGGCTGATTTTCATGACATTTTGAGTTGGAGAGATTGATGACTGAGTGAGACCGAGGGCCTGATGGTGAGGATAGTTATGGGATCGGACTGCACACCGCAACATGTTTTATTGATTTATGCCATGATTGGCTTGTTATAGTGCTTGGGCTGATGGAGCCCCTCCAGAGTCTGTACACACCCCTAGTGAGCACAGGTACCTACTGAGTGCGAGTGCCAAGTTCGAGTGCCGAGTGATTGAGAGGATTGAGTGACTGTGAGGACTGAGTGGCTGTAAGGACTGAGTGATTGGGAGGACTGAGTGAATTGATACTCTGAGAGTATGCATATGGTTTTATCACTGAGTTGCTTCGCATTCGACATGCACACTTGACTTACAGGCATAGAGATGTATTTTTCCTCATGTTGTACGGTATCACATCATTCATGACTTCTCATACATATTCACATGTAGGCATAGAGATGTATTTTCCTCATGCCATTTGAAAATGAAACATTTACCTGTTGAAAGATTTTGGGAAAAATCACAATTTTATAAAACGTACTCATATTTTGGTGATTTTGGTAAAAGATTTGGGTTTTTCACTAATATACTTGGAAAACAGGCCTATTTTTCTGGAACTGTGAATAAGCTGAGCATTTTATCTCCGAGCTACTTCTTTTATTACTTCCATTATGTTGTTATGAACTATTTTTGGCTATCGGTGTTGGACACCGACCTGTGTTCCAGCTCGTCACTACTTTCAACCTAAGGTTAGGTTTGTTACTTATTGAGTACATGGGGTCGGTTTTACTCATACTACACTTCTGCACCTTGCGTGCCGATATTAGATGCTGATGTTGCTGTGATCGACGAGAGCGGGATTTTAAGACGTACCTGAGTTCCAGTTGTAGCTGCCTCTTATTCATGGTAGCCTTAGATTTATAAACAATCTGCTTATGTACATTTCAGACAAATGATGTATTTATTTCATACTAGCTTTGTAAATTCTAATCTTAGAAGCTCATGATTTGTACTACCAGTCCGTGAAAAGTTCTTGTATAAAAGCAGTTTTATTATCAATTTTTTTCTTAATAAATCTCATTTAAATTGGATAGTTGTTAATTGGCTTACTTGACGGGTTGGTTAGGTGCCATCACGACTAGGTGGATTTTGGGTCGTGACAAGGCGGTATCAGAGCTCTAGGTTCATAGGTTCTACAAGTCAATAGCAAGTGTCTAGTGGAGTCTTACAGATAGGTATGGTGACGTCCATACCTATCTTCAAGAGGCTACAAGGCATTTAGGATAAACTTCCCATATTTATTTCCTTATTGTGCGGTATTGATTCAGCTTAAAGCGTAACTCTTTGAATTTCTTCCATGCATTCGTGTACGCATGTGAGTGCTCAATATCAGGTGTACTGTGCATCGACAACTTTGATTCTATGGATAAGTGCGAGAGGTGATTTCGGTGTGCTGATGATGGGCCAGTCTGGAGGACTTGAGGCCGGGTTTTGCCGTAGCTTGAGCACAAAGATTCCGGTTGTGTGAGCACATGCTTTTGGACTTATATGCCCGGTAGCATCCCTATGAGTGGAATTTGTGACTATAAGTGGTTAGATGGAAATATGATGTGTATCATGTGACTGCGGGATGAGTTCAAATGGGTTGAATGTGACGAGAATAGTTTGCTTAAGATGTAAAAAGAACTATTGAGTGCTAGATTGTTGTCTTGATATGACATATAATCTCGAGTTATGAGTGTGTTGAAGGATTTTCCATGCTGTTTAATTGCGGAACAAATTAGATTTTCATTTCTTATTGTGAGTTCAGACTCAGGGAGAGTGAGTGATTGCATAGTAGTTGCGGTTGTAAAAAGGTATAAAGAGATGTCAGTTTGAGGCTAAGCATGTGGGTTATCTCCTACAAAGTAATCTACAGGGGTGTGAACCTTATAATATTGTGTGGAGAGTTTCTTTTCTACCAACGGGGCATATGAGTTGGGATTTGAATTTGAATTTGGTTGAGAAAGTTGACTTGATCGTCATATGGATGTATGCGGGCTTAGTAGATGATTTGAGGTACTAAAAGGTTTGTGTTATGTGAGCTTATGAATGATTTAGTTGAATCTCACTACGGTATTATGGTAGAATAGGGTATGGGTATGGTGAGTTATCAGATGTTCTATTATGTGGCTTTGAGCTAAGTGGGGGAGTCTGCTATCGACGATTTGATTGCATGGTTACGTGTTGTATTAGTTTTTGTCTGAGGCATACTTGTGGATCGGTGACTTGTAGAGGTTGAGATCGAGGATGAATCGAGTAAAGTAATTTCTGGATACAGGATATGTTACACTTTATGCGTATATGGAAATCATGGAATGAGTTATATTGTTATTCGTGACGGGTGTAGTGTCAGTTTGAGGGCAATTCAGAAAGAACTCGGAGAAATGGGATAGCTTGATAGTAGGTTGGATCAACACAACAATGGATACGATTGGTTCCTTGGGGTACCTATGATGTGGTGAGACTCTACGGGTGTTTTGGTGTCAATGCTCTCAGGTTTTGGGGACCTGCGTGACTTGGTTGAGTTAGAGGGATTCGGTTCCGATAGATGGGTTATGTGCAAATGGATTTCAAAGTGTTCTTAATGGTTTTTACCACAATTCGAGGTGTATATTTCCTATCGGCGTGAGGAGCATGTCACATATTGCAATTTTCTCCTAGATGGGATCAAACAGAAGGTTTCAGATTGATCGGGTATGTGTTCTGCTGGTGACTCAGAATTGATTATGAGATCCTCTTACTTTTCATATGATGGCATGATTGATGCGGTGTGTTGTGTGAGATTAAGATTTGCGTGTGCAAGGTCACGATTCAGATTTGAAAGGAAGGTCATGAATTCTTAAGCAACATGGATGGTTTTAGATGACTAGATGAATGGTATTACTATTTGGTATTGCTTGAGAAGAGTGTACATTTCAGAAGGCGCACTGTGTTCAGACATACGGATGCTTCATTGGTATGGCGGTACTCTCTTAGTCGATCGACTGCTGATATTCAAATTTTGCTATGTGGCACGGAAGAATTATAGAAGTATTCTCAGTGGGATGGTCGTGTATGAAAGATGTGTTATACATTCGGGCGGTGGAGTTGGGACCAGATATAGTGATTCATGTGTTCTATGGACTTGGAGACTAGAAGTTCTTAGAAACAGATCTTTTCGTGGTTGTAGAATGTGAAAATATGGCCAAAGCTAGCCAAGTGATAGTATGTGTTATGGTTGAGTCGTTGTGGACATTCGTTGGGTTATGTATCTATTTGTGGGTGACCAGAGTGGATTTGGGGTCCCTTGGCAGGCCCAATGAGGATGTATATTCTACACCGGGTCGGATTGGTTGACTCTGTACGGCTATTGTTGAGGGATTCGCCATTCGGTTAGAGTTGAGCATACTCATGTTCTGATATGTTCTATGAGTTACCCTTCTATGCCACGAGGGGTTGTGATTCGTTGGTTATATGCACACATGGTGCGGTTCTATTTGGGCCTTATAGTGAAATTTGAGCGATATAGGTATTAGGGTGTTGAATGAGTGATTGCGCATTGGTTATATTCTTTTCGGATTGTGGTATTATTTTATTTGTTTCTCCTTGGTTATGGTCATATGCATCTTGGGTACTTTGTGTAGAATTGCGCATGGGTTTTGATTTCGGGAAAGGTGGCTTGAGGTATTTCATATGGACCAGTGCTTGGATGGGGTCACGTATTGCATCAGAGTTTTGTTGAGATATGATCCTTGGTGTTAGATTCGTGTATCTTGGTTCTACTATGTATGATGGGTTGTTAGCATTGCTATTGTGGTGGTACTTGCTGAACTTGCGGGATCGTTTTCTTGTTTGAGTCATTTTCCATAATTGGGCACATTTGAGTTGTTGCTTATTGGTGCACGGATTGCACGGGTTGTGATTCTAGGCAACATTGGTATGGCACGTCAATAGGATAGAGGGGCTTGATAAAGTAAGGTCATTGGACCTAGTATGGGTGCTACAATATTTGTTTGCGGAATATTTGCAAGGATAATGTCGCTGATAGGCTTAGAAATTGGCTATAATTCTTGTCGAAGGAGAGGGAGATCCATGGCTTGTTGATCTGATGAATGGTTATGATTTCTACGTGTTTCTTTCATCATCGGCAGTGTACGGAGGTTTTAGAACAAGATTTTGTTTGATATGAGGTTTATTACCGGAATTGGGTTATTCTGAGCAGCTACTATGATCGAAAGTTATTTCTATGAGTATTTGAGTTATGTGGTATATCATTTGATTTTGTCTTGGGTTATGGTTATGACTTGATGCAACTGGTTCAGACTTATATAGTGTGTAGATTCGAGATTTGGGTCTTATAGAAAATCTTGGATGTTGGAAATTGGATTCTAAGGTTTACGGGCTAAGGTCGAAGTAATAATCTTCAGTTATGTTGTGTTGTCAGGCCTCTATGGAATATGGTGACATGGGATCACCCCCGGGGTATGTGCGAGGTAAGGTCACACGGTGATCTGACGGCTTGAGAACAACTATGGGCACGTTCGAGGACGAACATATATTTAAGTTGGACTCGAGTAGCTCCGTATGATGTATCATGACTTATGTGAATCATCGGTTTTGATTTTCAGGTTATTCGGAATCAATTTGGAAGAATGAATTTCATGATTTAAGCTTTATGTTAGAAGAGTTGACCAAGTTTGACTCTTTTGAATTTGATCCCGAAACAGAGTTTTGATGGTTCCGTTAGGTCTGGATGGTGATTTTGGACTTGGGCGTATGTCCGGATTTTCATTTGGATATATCTGGAAGGATTAGGCGATAATTGGCGAAAGTTAGAAATTTGAAAAATTAGAAAGTTCATAAGTTTGACCAGAAGTTGACTTCGATGATATCTAATTCAGATTATCGTTCCGGGAATTGGAATAGCTTCGTTATCTCATTTGGGACTTGTGTACAAAATTTGAGTTCATTCTGGGTTTATTTGATATGTTTCGGCGCGAGTTTTGGAAATGGAAAGTTCAAAGTTCATTTAAGTTTGATTTAAGGTGCAATTCATCGTTTCGAAGTTGTTATGTGTGATTTGAGGCCTCGAGTAGGTCCGTGCTATGTTATGGGACTTGTTAGTATATTCAGACGGGGTCCCAAGGGGCACGAGTGAGTTCCAGACGAGGTTCAGACCATTTCTCAATTTATGTTTGGTTACTAGTGCTATGATAAGGTGCTGATACTGGTGTTCCGCACCTGCAGTTGAAATTACACAGGTGTGATGGTCGCAGAAGAGACAAGAGAGTCGTAGAAGCGAGGTGAGAACTGGGTGAGGAGGATCGTAGAAGCGGAGATTTGGGCACAGGTGCGAAGGAATTGAACGCAGAAGCGAGGTCTTGCGCAGGTGCGGATGATGGCTCGTACATGCAATGTCGCAGAAGCGGAATATGGTTTCCCAGGTACGAGGGGTATGTGCTTAGTGTATTTCCGCAGAAGTGGATGTCTTGTCGCAGAAGCGGCTCTTTTATCGCATGTCGCGCCCCTTTCTCTCGCAAAAATGAGTTTCAACGTTGACAACTCTCTTAGAAGGAAAGGTTAAAAAGAGAGCCGCCACCTAACGGATTAAGGTGCGTTTGGGCACCTATTGCAAATGACTCGGGTTTACTAGTTTACGTCACCAAAGATCGGGTAAGGGCTTAAATTACCTCGAGGAGAAGGTTTTAGGCACTCCTCGAGGTCCACAACAGTGAGTCCCGACCGAACTCAAATCATATGAATTAGTCTAAGAGAAAAGAAACAATTGACAAATAAACGATTTATTTTAAAACAGAAATGAGGGGTCCTAAGTTATTTAGCCTAAAGAATCATCCCGTGCAACATAAATAATACTTCGTAACTCCCTAAAGACGGGGTATTACTCATATTATTCAGCGGGCACAGACTATCATCTCTTTCTACCCAATTACTATCTTTAAGTTATTTACCTAAAGCGCTCTAATCAATTCTAAGTCGTACCCTATGCGTGAACTACACGTCCCATGCCTATGGTCCATGAGTCATTTGCACCTCTATTTCAGGGTGGTTCTAGACTTTAACTTAGGTTGCTCAAAAAGAGAAAACTAGGCAACATACAAAACAGTTAGGACTTTCAAATAGGAACAAGTATGGGCTCAAATTAGCCTCCGCATTTAAACAGCAAATGCACGCAAACTGATCAGCATTAGCAAGTTTTATTAATTACAAAATCCTATAGGCATGATATCTATGTGATATTGACGAACGAGCAGACAGTCGTATACAAAGTCAAATTCTTAATGCGATTATTAGGACCTACAAAGTTTGCCTACTGATTTTAGCATGATACAGTTAAGCCTACCAGCATGGTATCTAGGTGTTTTGTGCGATAGTACATAGTAGCCAGTCATAGAAATAGACCTAAAATTATTCGTTTCAATCCTACATACATGTTTTTAGTGAGGATAGCAGCACAGTAAGCAAGCATAAATAACAATTAAACAGATTCAGGCGTGCATCCTATAACTTGATCCAGTTTGAATCCTATAGGCATGATTTCTATAATCTAAACAGTTTTTGAATCCTATAGACATGATTTCTACAATCTGAAACAGTTTTAAAATCCTATAGACATGATTTCTATAATCTGAATAGTGTTTGAATCATATAGACATAATTTCTATAATCTGAACGAAACAGTATGCAAGCAGGAATTCACACATACATCAGACCATACCATTTCTATAGGCATGGTTTGTAACGGAACATAATTGAGCCAAACATTGAGCCTATGGACATGGTTGCTAACACATAATAACTGAACACAATAAGACACTTAGATGCATGATTTATAACATATAACATCCAACATCACAACATTAACCCTATAGGCAGGATTTCTACCCCCACTTTATAGCAAGTATAATATAAGAACCCTTTCCTATTTTTACTAATACCCCAGAATTGTTATTACAAATGATTATCACAGACCAAATTTTAATGAATGAATTACATGGTAAGTAAAACTATAGGGAGCCTACAACATGCCCAAATACACCTGCTGGCCAGGCCAGGCCTTCAACTCACAATAGTTCCAAAAGCCTATGTTCATAGATACACAATAACCAGTAGTAACTGATTCACCCATATTTCAAGGATAAGCATACAGAACCCAAATCTTTAGTGTGTCAGAGTCCCCAAGGGCTTCAGGAACCCAGGGCAGTGCTCACACTAGAGAAAATGATCAAAAACAGTTCAAGGAAGACTAGGGATCTAATCCTAGTGTGTCAGAGTTCATAAGGGTCTCACATGAACCCTGAGCAGTGCTCACACTAGGGAGGCCAGAGGACAGAACCTAAATAGCTTTGGGTTCCAGCCAGCAAAGAATGAGGATTCAGGAGAGTAGGATGGGATTAGGGGATACACTTAATGACAGAATCACATACAGAGCATGTCCAAACAAATATCATACATATTTGAACCTAATCATACTTAATCAAGTTTTTTAAGAATTAACAAAGTCACATGCTAATAAGGACAGTTCCTAAACATGTTCACAATGATAACAGAGACTTCAGATCGGGCTAATCATAGGAAGAAAACACATTGATTAGCAGTAGGAACTAATTAAGACAATCTAGTAGAGGTATCATAACATAGTGAGAACAGACTAAAGAGGCCATAACAAGTTCGACAAACAAACATTATAAATCTGTTAAGGCACACATCTATACATGGATAAAGAGGCATGAAAGCATGTTTAACTCTAAAAGATAGTCCTTAATAACACAGAATTAGGTAGATTTCATTAATTAATTCAAACTAAGTTCGACATGTCTTAACTACAAGTAATAGCATTTAGGGTAACATGGCCTAATGGCCGTAACACATTGAGCAAATAATCATAATGAAATGGGCAAAAGATTCAATAACTCACCAGTTAAGATGAACAGGGAAAAAGAATCCAATTGTATAGAAAATAGCACCAAACGGAAGCAAAAAGATTTCTGACCTTTGCTTTCAGCCGGCCAAGAATCAAAACACAGAATATTATTGCTCAAGAGAGAGCAAGAGTACACATGTTTTGGTATATAGTAGTGAAAAGGTTTTTTGAACTCTGAATCTTCTTTTTTTTTCCAAAGGGGAGTAGGGAGGGGTTTAAATAGTGCTGAGACTAGAGCATAGAAATAGCTAATTAAAATATTAAAAGACAAGTGCTCAAATAAGTGGGATTGAAACCCCAAATTTTAGGTGAAGATATACAAAATCAGGATGAAATAAGGTAAACAATCACATAGGCATATAATGAACATACACGAGATTATTATTTTTTTAAAAAAGGAATACTGAATCGAACTAGATTTGGTTCAAGTAAAAAGGGTCTGAAACCCCAAGTTAGGTAAACCACAAAATTGGCAGAAAATAATGGCAAGAATCACATATTAACATAAAAATAAACATAGGTAAGAAATTATTCAAAAGGAAATCTAGAATCGAACCAGATTTGGTTCAAGTAAAAGGGTATGAAACCCTAAATTAGGTAAGTGAAGGGAGTCGACAAAAATAAGTAGATTCACAAGTAATAGAATGAATATAGACGGAAATATGCTAGAAATTAGAGTTTGAACCAGTTTAGGTTCGATTCAAAGAAACATCTGGAACCCTAACCTTTAGGGTTTAGTGCAAATCAATGAGATACGAGAGAATCGTTATAAAATAACGCGCTTGGACTCAAGGTTGTCCATATTCAAGAGACAAACATAAATTTGGACAGAATCAAAGCGGGGTACTTGCCATGTTTAGGAAAGTACCTAAGTCACTCCGTAACATAGCACCAAATAAGGGAAAAATATTGAGATGGCAAGGGAATAGGGAAAGAATCCCATTAGGAACGGGATTTGGGGGGATTTGGGTGAGACGGCAGAATTAGGGTTCATCAGTAGAGGGGAAATAAGGTCGGCGGGTTTAGAGAAATGAGGGTTAGGGTAGAGAGGAGGGATATAAATGGTAAGAGAGTGGTTATTTATGGGTCGTTGATCATCTTTGATCAACGGTCGAGATTTAAACAGACTGGGGTCGGGTTTTAATGAATGGGTAAGGGTAATTGGGTTAGGAGTATTGGTCTTGGGCTGGTTTGGGTAGTTTTGGGTAGTCTTAGGTTTGAAATTAATTAAAATATGGGGTAATATTATAAATACCCAAATTTAACCAATAAAATAATTTGTAAAAATAATAGATAAATAATAAAAATATTATTTATGCATAAAAATGATTGAAAGCAAATATTCAATATTATAAAAAGATAAAAAGGTTATGTTTGCATAAATAAAGTAATTATAAGTACATATAGGCTATTATTGAAAACATGTGCAATTTTAGCCTTTAAAATGCAAATGTAATTATAAAAAATGTACTAAAAATATTTAAAATCTAATATGGGTGTAAATGATGAGTTTAGATGATAAAATAATTATAAAAAAGTATTTGTAAGGTAATTAATGGGTATTTACATAATAAAAATACGGAAATAAATTGATTTAAAGCCTTTAAAAATTATGAAAAATTATGAAAATACTTGTATATGCTTGTAAATCAAATGATGGTGCATATGCACTATTTTGAAAGTGTATATATATATATATATATATATATATTTGAAAAATATGAGGAAAACATTGGACATCAATAACTGCCCCTCTTTATCCGGGAAGGATGAAAGAGTTGTCGGGTAAAGAAATAATGACCAATTTTGACCGAATGGGGTGTTTGGAAAAATATAGGCCGCACCCTGGTCTCTGAGTTGCCTGCATATCCCTGGTTATAAATGAATCAGGCCATATGTTGTTCTAGATCCGACGGTGGAATAAATCGATGGAATTGTTGTAAGAACGGACTGAATATTCTGGATATAACAGGTTGAGAATGGTTATGGATATTTGAGTGGGCATCATGTGAGAATAAGTAACGGACGGTGGCCGGTTGCGTTTGAAATAATTGTAGGATATGAACGTTGAATAGAAACTGGAGCGAAGATTGCTCCCGTTATGAGAATTGTTACTTCCTAGATTACCGGTAAACTCAGAATACAATGCATGCATACAGATTATCGCATAAATTTAAGCATGATGCAAATTCCCTTTGGACCATGGAGATCGTCCTTAGACGGTGAGGATGACGTCCTTAGACCATGATGTCCCGGGCCATGAATTGTGCGGTAAAGTATTCGTAGGCTATGAAATGATGTTCTCGGGCTATGAAGATGGTGCCTCTGAACCATGATGCCTTCGAATAATGACGTGCAAGAGTAAGAGATCCTCAGGCCATGGAATGGTGTCTCCCGGCTATGAGGATGATGCCTTCAGACTATGACGCCTTCGGACAAATTAGCTATGTATCATCCCATGAGATGCAGAGATATGGTGCCTGAGATAAAACAAGACAGAGCTTAGTCCTATGTAGAGTCGGGAGCAGAGCTTAGTCCCGAGAGAAGAGAATAATGCAAGGTTTGGAGCAGAGCAACATTTGTGGTTATGCAAGGAGAGACAATGCTTAGTATCATGCAATGAGAAGGCAATGCTTAGCCTTGTGCAGTTGAGGAGGTAGGGCTTAGCCTCATGCAAGATGGAGACAGTGCTTGGTCTCATGCAAGGGGAAGGCAATGCTTAGCCTTATGCAGTTGAGGAGGCAGGGCTTAGCCTCATGCAAGATTTGAGACAATGCTTAGTCTCATGCAAATGGAAGGCAATGCTTAGCCTTATGCAGTTGAGGAGGCAGGGCTTAGCCTCATGCAAGATTTGAGACAATGCTTAGTCTCATGCAAATGGAAGGCAATGCTTAGCCTTATGCAGTTGAGGAGGCATGGATTAGCCTCATGTAGGATGGAGACAATGCTTAGTCTCATGCAAATGGAATGTAATGCTTAGCCTTATGCAGTTGAGGAAGCAGGGCTTAGCCTCATGCAGGATGGAGACAATGCTTATTCTCATGCAAATGGAAGGCAATGCTTAGCCTTATGCAGTTGAGGAGGCATGGATTAGCCTCATGTAGGATGGAGACAATGCTTAGTCTCATGCAAATGGAATGTAATGCTTAGCCTTATGCAGTTGAGGAAGCAGGGCTTAGCCTCATGCAGGATGAAGACAATGCGTAGTCTCATGCAAATGGAAGGCAATGCTTAGCCTTATGCAGTTGAGGAGGCAGGGCTTAGCCTCATGCAGGATGGAGACAGTGCTTAGTTTCATGCAAATGGAAGGCAATGCTTAGCCTCATGCAAGATGGAGACAATGCTTAGTCTCATGCAATGAGAAGGCAATGCTTAGCCTTGTGCAGTTGAGGAGGCAGGGCTTAGCCTCATACAAGATGGAGACAGTGCTTGGTATCATACAAGGGGAAGGCAATGCTTAGCCTTAAGCAGTTGAGGAAGCATGGCTTAGCCTCATGCAAGATTTGAGACAATGCTTAGTCTCATGCAAATGGAAGGCAATGCTTAGCCTTATGCAGTTGAGGAGGCATGGATTAGCCTCATGTAGGATGGAGACAATGCTTAGTCTCATGCAAATGGAATGTAATGCTTAGCCTTATGCAGTTGAGGAAGCAGGGCTTAGCCTCATGCAGGATGGAGACAATGCTTAGTCTCATGCAAATGGAAGGCAATGCTTAGCCTTATGCAGTTGAGGAGGCAGGGCTTAGCCTCATGCAAGATGGAGACAATGCTTAGTCTCATGCAAATGGAAGGCAATGCTTAGCCTTATGCAGTTGAGGAGGCAGGGCTTAGCCTCATGCAAGAT
>AWOL01S0009482.1:0-14256 GCA_000715115.1 Nicotiana otophora | reverse complement strand
GCCATCCATCTTAGCCTTTCCCTTAATTTTAGGATCACTTGGAGGAGGAGGAGGTGGTGGAGGGCCTCTGGATCTGGTATGATACGCTGATGATGCCAGTATGCAAGAACCAACCTTAGGGGATGGGAATAATCAAAACAAAGAAAAGAAAAAAGGTAAACAAGTCAGTAGGGGATTTTGGAAAGATATTTGCAGTATTTAAACATGTATTGCAGAATTATAAATTCGCGTCCTAATTTTGGGGACCTCATTGTGCCCGAGGTAGGCCTAGCGACACATAGATTTGGAAAAACTTGATGCCGATAACTGCCTCATTTAATTAATGTAATAAATAGATCAAACCTCTAACATGACAATAATTAAAAGAGTTGCTAGTGGCATTTGCCTTATTACAATCAATTTCTAAAATGACTCTAGAAAGCAAATAAATAACAATTCTATTCTATTTGGTTCCGGAGGGACCCTCTCCAAGCTTGGCCTTCTTGGCCCCAGGTCACGCATGTCCAAGAGCAGATACGCCCTTGCTTGGTGTCCTCCTTCATTTCCCTCTGTATTCTGACAATCCACGATCCTTTTTCTCATCTTCCCTTCAAGTTCCATCAGACCCTGCTCTAAGTACTCCAACATCTCTATTGATTTTGTAGCAACTTCCCTCCATTCATTGATTGATTCCATGTCTATCTTGTGTTGTTCCAAATGTCTGGCTTCATACTCAAGGATTCTCTTGCGCAACTTTTTGTATTTTACTTGTACTTCAGCAGCATCGTCTATGACCCTGTTTCCTCAATCGATCCCTGGCTCGACTTCTCCTGGTATGTCATCATCCAACCATGATAGGTAGAAATACACATGACCGGCGTGGTACCGATCTGGTTAGATGGTATCCCTTTCCACGATAATCTTCAGATGCCACATGTGTTGGGCCTCACACTTGAATGAAATGGCACCACCCTGAAAATATGCTTTGTAGTAAACCATCTTAGAAACTCGCGGTATAACTTATTTTCTCCCAGCCTGTCTCATGACCCTGATAGGAGCATAAGGATAGATACCCCTAAACCCGATTAGCACTAAGTGAGGAACATCCCTAGACCCGATGATGAACTCACTAGTAGGGAACCACTCGAACATCCAATAGACCTTGTCATCGGTCAAATTGCTAAAGAAGTGTACCCAATCCACGACGTTTTCCGGTTGTGCAAACCTGTCTGAGATGAAAGTCATTCTTTTTGGATGGTGAAAGGCTATGTGGTCATTCCATGGTCGTCGCTGAAATTCCTGACAGTACTGTCCTCTTTGAAGATGATCCAACAACCATATTTACAGTAACAAATTACAACCCTCAAAATGTCTGAATCCCTTCTTACACCAGTCCAAAGCTCGGTATATCTCTGCCGTGATCATTGGGACAATAGTGTAAGTCAGTCCCTTAATAACTTCCATTAAGGTCTGGGTAACCAAAGCCAAACGAGTGTGAATCCTGTCTCCTTGAATTGGAAATACTATCATACCCCAGAAAATAGACAATGAACACAAAAATCCGATGATGAGTTCAGCCCAGGAAAGTGATGGCAAACTCATCATGATAGATACGGTAGGATGTGTTGTGCCCATAACGCTCGTAGAGGAAGTCGAAAGGTATGTAGGACTTCTTCAGGCAGACTAACTCGTCATTCTTTCTAAGACCCATCATTTTCATAAATCCCCTAGAAGTACAATTTTTCGGTACCAGCAGACCAGTGCTATCCCAGCGTAGCCCGGCAAAAACTCCTATTTACTCAAGAAGAGGAGTCATCTCTATGTTACCAAAATGGAAAACAACCCTCTTTTCATCCCAGAACATAGTAGCGGCCTCGATCAGTACATTGTTTGGCTGAATGTCTAGCAAAGAAGGTAAATTTCCAAAAATTCTTTTCACATGGTTCTTGTCTCTTGGTGAGAGATTTTCCCACCAGTCTAGCAATAAAGGTGAGATACTTCGGACCATGCCAAACCTGGGGACTTCGTGCCTCATTTCTGTAAAACAAATAAAGTTAGCCATTTCCCCCTCCGGGTTTGACTACTTACACATTAATGATTAGTATATCGGCACGTTTTCTCCAAATAATGCACATATCATGATCGTGCCCGTTGGGATTATGGAAATCCCGAT
The DNA here is from genome assembly GCA_000715115.1 of Nicotiana otophora. Lineage (NCBI taxonomy): Eukaryota > Viridiplantae > Streptophyta > Magnoliopsida > Solanales > Solanaceae > Nicotiana > Nicotiana otophora. The sequence goes on along the minus strand of AWOL01S0009482.1, from coordinate 12,104 downwards.
GGACTTTAGACAAGGCTTTCCTTAGAGAGTTATTATACGGACAACATTACACATGCTAGGTTTGGACATGATGCATGCACAGTTAATATCAGAGTAGGGTTTTCTATACAAGTCTAGACCGGTACCCTCAAGAGGACAACTTGAGAGGGAAAGGCACGGAACCGTCGACTGCACCGCTGATCGACTAGGTTTGCCGCAAATAAGCCTTTTCGAATTTAAAAAGGGTAATATAGGAAGAGCGCGTACACTCATCAAGTGCCGCTATGGTATTAATTGCGCACGAGTGGAATATAATGCAGAGCATGTAATTATGCAAATGATAAAACAACACCTTGTCAAGTATTTTGCATGATCAAAGCGATAAATGCGTTATCTAATAAATATAAAGACAAGAAAGGAAGAAAAACAAAGAAGGAGTTAGTTTGCATAATGGAAAAATTATAATAAAGCGGTAAAAGAGGTAGTGATTGGGAAAGACATAAAGATTGAAGCCAGCGAACAAGGTTAAACGAAGAGTTGCATATAAATTCTTGTATAAGGGAAAATAGGGAAGGGGGTGTGCATGTAGTAAATAAACGGTGAATTTGAGCATAAAATAATAAAGACACACTTATCGAGGAAGACTAATTCACACAGACCAAGTTCATTATGGTAAGAGCCTAAGGATATACCCAACAGAGTCGCCATGATGTCGCGCCCCTTTCTCTCGTGAAATCGGATTTCAACGTTGACAACTCTTTTAGAAGGAAGGGTTAAAAAGAGATTCGCCACCTAACAGATTAAGGTGCGTTAGGGAACCTATTGCAAATGACTCGGGTTTACTAGTTTATGTCACCAAAGATCGGGTAAGGGCTCAAATTACCTTGAGGATAAGGTTTTAGGCACTCCTTGAGGTCCACAATGGTGAGTCCCGGCCGAACTCAAATCATGTGAATTAGTCTAAGAGAAAAGAAACAATTGACAAATAAACAATTTATTTTAAAACAGAAATGGGGGGTCCTAAGTTTTTTAGCCTAAAGGATCACCCCGTGCAACATAAATAATACTTCGTAACTCCCTAAAGATGGGGTATTACTCATATTATTCAGCGGGCACAGACTATCATCTCCTGCTACCCAATTACTATCTTTAAGTTATTTACCTAAAGCACTCTAATCAATTCTAAGTCGTAACCTATGCGTGAACTACACGTCCCATGCCTATGGTCCATGAGGCATTTGGACCTCTATTTCAGGGTGGTTCTAGACTTTAACTTAGGTTGCTCAAAAAGAGAAAACTAGGCGACATACAAAACAGTTAGGACTTTCAAATAGGAACAAGTATGGGCTCAAATTATCCTCCACATTTAAACAGCAAATGCACGCAAACTGATCAGCATTAGCAAGTTTTATTAATTACAAAATCATATAGGCATGATATCTATGTGATATTGACGAACGAGCAGACAGTCGTATATAAAGTCAATTTCTTAATGCGATTATTAGGACCTACAAAGTTTGCCTACTGATTTTAACATGATACAGTTAAGCCTACCAGCATGGTATCTAGGTGTTTTGTGCGATAGTAAATAGTAGCCAGTCACAGAAACAGACCTAAAATTATTTGTTTCAATCCTACATGCATGTTTTTAGTGAGGATAGCAGCACAGTAAGCAGGCATAAATAACAATTAAACAGATTCAGGCGCGCATTCTATAACTTGATCCAGTTTGAATCCTATAGGCATAATTTCTATAATCTGAACAGTTTTTGAATCCTATAGACATGATTTCTACAATCTGAAACAGTTTTTGAATCCTATAGACATGATTTCTATAATCTGAATAGTTTTTGAATCCTATAGACATGATTTCTATAATTTGAACGAAACAGTATGCAAGCAGGAATTCACACATACATCGGACCATATCATTTCTATAGGCATGGTTTGTACCGGAACATAATTGAGCCAAACATTGAGCCTATGGACATGGTTGCTAACACATAATAAACTGAACACAATAAGACACTTAGAAGCATGATTTCTAACATATAACATCCAACATCACAACATTAACCCTATAGGCAGGATTTCTACCCCCACTTTATAGCAAGTATAAAATAAGAACCCTTTCCCATTTTTACTAAATACCCCAGAATTGTTATTACAAATGATTATCACAGACCAAATTTTAATGAATGAATTACAAGGTAAGTAAAACTATAGAGAGCCTACAACAAGCCCAAATACACCTGCTGGACAGGCCAGGCCTTCAACTCACAATAGTTCCAAAAGCCCATGTTCATAGATACGCAATAACTAGTAGTAAATGATTCACCCATATTTCAAGGATAAGCATACAGAACCCAAATCTCTAGTGTGTCAGAGTCCCCAAGGGCTTCAGGAACCCAGGGTAGTGCTCACACTAGAGAAAATGATCAGAAACAGTTCAAGGAAGACTAGGGATCAAATCCTAGTGTGTCAGAGTTCACAAGGGTCTCATATGAACTTGAGCAGTGCTCACACTAGGGAGGCCAGAGGACAGAACCTAAATAGCTTTGGGTTCCAGCCAGCAAAGAATGAGGATTCAGGAGAGTAGGATGGGATTAGGGGATACACTTAAAGACAAAATCACATATAGAGCATGTACAAACAAATATCATACATATTTGAACCTAATTATACTTAATTAAGTTTTTTAAGAATTAACAAAGTCACATGCTAATAAGGACAGTTCCTAAACATGTTCACAATGATAACAGAGACTTCAGATCGGGCTAAGTCATAGGAAGAAAACATATTGATTAGTAGTAGGAACTAATTAAGACAATCTAGTAGAGGTATCATAACATAGTGAGAACAGACTAAAGAGGCCATAACAAGTTCGACAAACAAGCATTATAAATCTGTTAAGGCACACATCTATACATGGATAAAGAGGCATGAAAGCATGTTTAACTCTAAAAGATTGTCCTTAGTAACACACAATTAGGCAGATTTCATTAATCAATTCAAACTAAGTTCGACATGTCTTAACTACAAGTAATAGCATTTAGGGTAACATGGCCTAATGGCAGTAACACATTGAGCAAATAAGCATAATGAAAGAGGCAAAAAATTCAATAACTCACCAATTAAGATGAACAGGGAAAAGGAATCCAACAGTATAGCAAATAGCAGCAAACGGAAGCAAAAAGATTTCTGGCCTAGGCTTTCATCCGGCCAAGAATCAAAACACAGAATATTATTGCTCAAGAGAGAGCAAGAGTACACAGGTTTTGGTATATAGTAGTGATAAGGTTTTTTGAACTTTGAATCTTCTCTTTTTTTCCAAAGGGGAGTAGGGAGGGGTTTAAATAGTGTTGATACTAGAGCATAGAAATAGCTAATTAAAATATTAAAAGGCAAGTGCTCAAATCAGTGGGATTGAAACCCCAAATATTAGGTGAAGATACATAAAATCAGTAGGAAATAAGGTAAAGAATCACATAGGCATATAATGAACAGACAAGAGATTATTATAAAAACAAAGGAATACTGAATCGAACCAGATTTGGTTCAAGTAAAAAGGGTCTGAAACCCTAAGTTAGGTAAACCACAAAATTGGCAGAAAATAAAGGCAAGAATCACATATTAACATAAAAATAAACATAGGTAAGAAATTATTCAAAAAGAAACCTAGAATTGAACCAGATTTGGTTCAAATAAAAGGGTCTGAAACCCTAAATTAGGTAAGTAAAGGGAGTCGACAAAAATAAGTAGATTCACAAGTAATAGAACGAATATAGACGGAAAAATGCTAGAAATCAGAGTTTGAACCAGTTTAGGTTCGATTCAAAGAATAATCTGGAACGCTAACCTTTAGGGTTTAGTGCGAATCAACGAGATATGAGAGAATCGTTACAAAATAACGCGCTTGGACTCAAGGTTGTCTAGATTCAAGAGACAAACATAGATTTGGACAGAATCAAAGTGGGGTACTTGCCATGTTTAGGCAAGTACCTAAGTCACTCCGTAACATAGCACCAAATAAGGGAAAAACACCGAAATGGCAAGGGAATAGGGAAAGAATCCCATTAGGAACGGGATTTGCGGGGATTTGGGTGAGGCGGAGGAATTAGGGTTCATCACTAGAGGGGAAATAAGGGCAGCGGGTTTAGGGAAATGAGTGTTAGGGTAGAGAGGAGGGAGATATAAGGAAAGGGGGTGGTTATTTGTGGGTCGTTAATCATCTTTGATCAACGGTCGAGATTTATACAGACTGGGGTCGGGTTTTAATGAATGGGTAAGGGTAATTGGGTTAGGAGTATTGGTCTTGGGTTGGTTTGGATAGTTTTGGGTAGTCTTAGGTCCGAAATTAATTAAAGAATGAGGCCAGATTTTAAATACCAAAATTTAATCAATAAAATAATTTGTACAAATAATCGATAAATAATAGAAATATCATGTATGCGTAAAAATGATTGAAAACAAATATTCAACATTATAGAAAATATAAAAAGGTTATTTTTGCATAGATAAAGTAATTATAAGTACATATAAGCTATTATTGCAAAAATGTACAATTGTAGCCTTTAAAATGCAAATGTAATTATAACAAATGTACTAAAATTATTTAAAACCTAATATGGGTGTAAATGATGAGTTTAGATGATAAAATCATCATAAAAAATTATTTATAAGGTAATTAATGTGTATTTATATAATAAAAATACTAAAATAAATTGATTTAAAGCCTTTAAAAATTATGAACAATTATGAAAATACTTGTATATGCTTGTAAATCAAATGATGGTGCATATGCACTATTTTGAACATATATATATTTGAAAAGTATGAGAAAAAAATTGGGTATCACCATCGCAAATGCGTAAAGGTCTGGGCAAAACAGTATTAAATCGAGGTTTTGGTTTTTTTTATCATATTTTGAGATATGGGACTCGGATTGAGGCGACTTTTGAAGAAATCTTTATCACAAGGATTAAGGTAAGTGTTATACACTTGGTTTTAATTTTATTTCATAAATCTATCTTCATTTTTGGTAATTGGTTGATTAATTTTAAAGAGAAATTGGGGGATTTTGTCTAAAACTTCATAAAGCAAATTTTTGAGTTTTGAACATCGAACCGGAGTCAGATTTGAGTGAAACTAGTATGGTTGGACTCGTAATTGAATGAGTTATCAGATTTTGTGTATTTCACCAGGTTCCAAGGTGCGGGCCCGGGTTGGGCTTTTGGGTCGTTTTTGGGCTTTTGATTAAAGATTCGACCTTTATCATTTGGAATTGTTTCCTTAGGCACTAATTGATATATTTGAGTTGGTTTTGGCTAGGTTTGAGCCGTTCGGAGGTCGGTACACGGGGATGGATTTTTTAGAGCATCGATTGGCTTGTTCGGTATTGGATTTGGGCTTGTTCAAGGTAAGTAACACTTCTAAACTTCGAGCTGAGGGTATGAACCCTGATTATACGTGTTATGTGTTTGGTATTGAGTTGACGCACATATTAGATGATGGACGTGTGGGTGTGCTCTGTGTGAAATGTGACTCCGTTATTTTTGTGCTACTGTGTAGTTACCTGATCTTATCTGGAACCATGAAATCTCTACGTACTAGAGCTTTTGAGTTGTGATTCATGCTAGAAACCATATCTAGGCCACATGCTTATTCTGTTGGGACCCACTGAGGTCATTGCTGCTGTTGAATTATTTACTTACATTACAGTTACATACTCAATCATACACATTCATTTGCATATCATATCTCAGTCTCTGTCCCCATTTATTGATACATCACATCATTATTTTTGGGCTTATTTTCATGACATTATGAGCCCGAGAGACTGGAGAGCTTGATGACTGAGTGAGCCCGAGGGCCTGATGGCAAGGATATTTATGGCATCGGACTGCACGCCGCATCATCTTTTATTGATTTATGCCATGATTGGCTTGTTATAGCGCTTGGGCTGAAGGAACCCCTCCGAAGTTTGTACACACCCCTAGTGAGCGCAGGTACCTACTGAGTGTGAGTGCCGAGTGATTGGGAGGATTGAGTGACTATGAGGACTGAGTGGCTATGAGGACTGAGTGATTGTGAGGACTGATTGATTGGGAAGACTGAGTGAATTGATACTCTGAGAGTATGCATATGGTTTTATCACTGAGTTGCTTCACATTCGACATGTACACTTGGCATACAGGCATAGAGATGCATTTGTCCTCATGTTGTACGGTATCACGTCATTCATGACTTCTCATACATATTCACATATAGGCATAGAGATGTATTTTCCTTATGCCATTTGAAAATGAAACATTTACCTGTTGAAAGATTTTGGGAAAATCATAGTTTTATTAAACATACTCATATTTTGGTGATTTTGGTAAAAGATTTGGGTTTTTCACTAATATACTTGGAAAGCAGGCCTATTTTTCTGGAACTGTGAACAAGCTGAGCATTGTATCTCTGAGCTACTTCTTTTATTACTTCCATTATGTTGTTATGAACTGTTGTTGGCTATTAGTGTTGGACCCCGACCTGTATTCCAGCTCGTCACTACTTTCAACATAAGGTTAGGTTTGTTACTTATTGAGTACATGGGGTCGGTTGTACTCATACTACACTTCTGTACCTTGCGTGCAGATATTAGATGTTGATGTTTTTGTGATCGACGAGAGCGGGATTTGAAGACGTACCTGTGTTCCGGTTGTAGCTGTCTCTTGTTCATGGTAGCCTTAGATTTATAAAAAATCTGTTTATGTACATTTTGGACAGATGATGTATTTATTTCATACAATCTTTTTAAATTCTAATCTTAGAAGCTCGTAATTTGTACTACCAGTCCTAGGGAAATTCTTGTATAAAAGTAGTTTTATTATCAATTCTTTTCTTAATAAATCTCATTTAAATTGGATAGTTGTTAATTGGCTTGCTTGACGAGTTGGGTTACGTTCCATCACGACTAGGTGGAGTTTGGGTCGTGACAAGGTGGTATCAGAGCTCTAGGTTCATAGGTTCTACAAGTCATGAGCAACTATCTAGTAGAGTCTTATGGATCGGTATGATGACATCCATACCTATCTTCAAGAGTCTACAAGGCATTTAGGATAAACTTCACATCTTTATTTCCTTATTGTGCGGTATTGATTCAGCTTGAAGCGTAACTCTTTGAATTCCTTCCATGCATTTGTGAGCGCATGTGAGCGCTCGGTATCAGCTGTACTGTGCATCGACGACTTTGATTCTATGGATGAGTGCTAGAGGTGATTTCGGTGTGTTGATGATGGGCCAGTCTGGAGGACTTGAGGCCGGGTCTCGACCGTAGCTTGAGCACGAGGATTTCGGTTGTGTGAGCACATGCTTTTGGACTTATATGTCTGGTAGCGTCCCTATGAGTGGAATTTATGACTCGATGAGTGGTTGGATGGCTATATGATGTGTATTATGTAACTGCGGGATGTGTTCAGATGGGTTGAATGTGATGAGAATAGTTTGCTTGAGATGTAAAAAGAACTATTGGGTGCTAGATTGCTGTCTTGATATGACATATAGTCTCGAGTTATGAGTGTGTTGAAGGATTTTTCATGTTGTTTAATTGCGGAATGAAGTAGATTTTTATTTCATGTTGTGAGTTCAGACTTAGGGAGAGTGGGTGATCGTATAGTAGTTATTGTTGTGAAAGGGTATAAAGAGATGTCAAATTGAGGCTAAGCAGGTGGGTTATCTCCTGCGAAGTAATCTACAGAGGTGTGAACCTTATAATTTTGTGTGGAGAGTTTATTTTCTACTAATGGGGTATATGTGTTGAGATTTGAATTTGAATTTGGTTGAGAAAGTTGACTTGATCGCCATATGGATGTATGCAGGCTTAGTAGATGATTTGAGGTACTATACGGTTTGTGTTATGTGAGCTTATGAAGGATTTAGTTGAATCTCCCTACGGTATTATGGCAGTAATAGAGTATGGATATGGTGAGTTATCATATGTTTTATTCTACGGCATTGAGCTAAGTGGGGGAGTCTGCTATCGATGATTTGATTGCATGGTTACGTGTTGTATTGGTTTTTGTCTGAGGCATACTTGTGGATCGATTATGATTTGCAGAGGTTGAGATCTAGGATGACTCGAGTAAAGGAATTTCTGGATACAGGATATGTTACACTTTATGCGTATATGGGAATCATGGAATGATTTAAGTTGTTATTCGTAGTGGGTGTAGTGCGCATGGTGTAGAAATTTACTCGGTTACGCTAAGGCGGGCTCCCTTCTTTGGGTGATGTTGCGCTAATGGGGCACAAGTCGTTCGGTCCATTTAGTCAGTGCTGTTGAGATTTGAGCAGGGTGGTTGACTCTCGAGAAAGTTCTAATGGATTCGAGACTTTCATGTAGCAACTGAGAAATTTTCAAGATTTGTATATGGCTAGGATATAAGGGATACATTGGATAGTGTCGAGACTCGCGATATTTCTATATCATTTTGGATCTTACATTTCAGTATCGAAAAGGTGAAGAAAATGATTTAGATTCACAGAAGGTCTTTTCAGAGTAGGTGTCTCGGTTGTGGTACTTTCGGGGTGCTTAAGAGGGAATACAACGGCTTATGGGCCTGAAGGCGGTGTGGTTTTATTCTAGGATCTCTTGTGGTGAGCTTAGGTGAGGATCGTGGTATTCTACCAAGGAGAAGTGTCAGCTTGAGGGCAATTCAGAAAGAACTCGGAGAAATAGAATAGCTTGGTAGTAGGATGGATCAGCACAACAATGGATATGATTGGTTCCTTGGGGTACTTATGATGCGGTGAGACTCTACAGGTGTTTTGGTGTCAATGCTCTTGGGTTTTGGGGACCTGCGTGACTTGGTTGAGTTAGAGGGATTTAATTCCGATAGTTGGGTTATGTGCAAATGGATTTCAAAGTGTTCTCAATGGTTTCTACCACAATTCGAGGTGTACATTTCCTGCCGGCGTGAGGAGCATGTCACATATTGCAATTTTTTCCTAGATGGGATCAAACGGAAGGTTTCTGACTGATCGGGTATGTGTTCTGCTGGTGACTTAGAATTGGTTATGAGATCCTCTTAATTTTCATATGATGGCATGAATGATGCGGTGTGTTGTGTGAGAGTAAGATTTGCGTGTGCAAGGTCACAACTCAGATTTGAAAGGAAGGTCATGAATTCTTAGGCAGCATGGATGGTTTTATATAACTAAGTGAATGGTATTACTATTTGGTATTGCTTGAGAAGAGTGTACATTTCAGAAGGCGCACTGTATTCAGACTTACGAATGCTTCATTAGTATGGCAGTACTCTCTTAGTTGATCAACTGGTGATATTCAGATTTTGCTATGTGGCACGGAAGAATTATAGAAGTATTCTTCATGGGATGGTCGTGTATGAGAGATGTGTTATACATTCGGGTGGTGGAGTTGGGATCGGATATGGTGATTCATGTGTTCTATGGACTTGGATACCAGAAGTTCTCAGAAACAGATCATTTCGTGGTTGTAGAATGTGAAGATGTGGCCAAAGCAAGCCAGGTGATAGAATGTGTTAAGGTTCAGTCGTTGTGGATTTTAGAAGGGTTATGTATCTATTTGTAGGTGACCAGAGTGGATTTGGGGTCCCTTGGCAGGCCCCATGAGGATGTGTGTTCTACGCCAGGTCGGATTGGTTGACTCCGTACGGCTATTGTTGAGGGATGCGTCATTCGGTTAGAGTTGAGCTTACTCGTGTTCTGATATGTTCTATGAGTTACCCTTCTATGCCACGAGGGGTTATGATTCATTGGTTATATGCACACATGGTGCGGTTCTATTTGGGCTTTATAGCGGAATTTGAGCGAGAGAGGTATTAGGGTATTGAATGAGTGATTGTGCATTGGTTATGTTCTTTCCGGACGGTGGTATTGTTCTATTTGTTTCTCCTTGGTTATGGTCATGCATCTTGGGTACTGGATGTCGAATTGCGTGTGGTTTTTGATTTCGGGCATGGTGTCTTAAGGTATTTCATATGGACCAATGTTTGGATGGGGTCACGCATTATATCGGAGTTATATTGAGAAATGATCCTTGGTGTTAGATTCGTGTGTCTTGGTTCTACTATGTATGATGGTTTTGTAGCATTGCTATTGTGGTGTTAGTTGCTGAACTTGCGGGATGGTTTTCTCGTTTGAGTCATTTTCCATGATTGAGCACATTTGAGTTATTTCTTATTGGTGCACGGATTGCACGAGTTGTGATTCTGGGCAGCATTGGTGCGGCACATCAATATGATAGAGAGGCTTGATAAAGTAAGGTCATTGGACCTAGTATGGGTGCTACCGGATTTGTTTGCGGTATATTTGCAAGGATAATGTCGCTGATCGGCTTAGAAATTGGCTATAGTTCCTGTCGAAGGAGAGGGAGCTCCATGGCTTGTTGATCTGATGAATGGTTATGAGTTCTGCATGTTTCTTTCATCATCGGCAGTGTACGAAGGTTTTAGAACGAGGTTTTGTTTGATATGAGGTTTATTACCAGAATTGAGTTGTTCTGAGCAGCTACTGTGATCGAAAGTTATTGCTATTAGTATTTTAGTTATATGGTATATCATGTGATTTTGTCTTGGGTTATGGTTATGACTTGATGCAACTGGTTCAGACTTATATAGTGTGTAGATGCGAGATTCGTGTCTTATAGAAAATCTCGGATGTTGGAAATTGGATTCTAAGGTTTACGGGCAAAGGTCGAAGTAATGATCTTCAGTTATGTTGTATTGTCAGGCCTATATGGAATATGGTGACGTGGGATCACCCCCCGAGGATGTGCGTGGTAAGTTTACACGGTGATCTAACGGCTTGAGAACAACTCTGGGCACGTTCGAGGACGAACGCATATTTAAGTGGGGCATGAGTAGCTCCATATGATGTATTATGACTTATGTGAATCATCCGTTTTGGTTTTCAGGTTATTCAGAATCGATTTGGAAGAATGAATTTCATGATTTAAGTTCTATGTTAGAAGAGTTGACCAAGTTTGACTTTTGTGAATTTGACCCCAGAACAGAGTTTTGATGGTTCTGTTAGGTATGAATGGTGATTTTGGACTTGGGCGTATGCCCAGATTTGCATTTGGATATTTCTAGAAGGATTAGGCGATAATTGGCGAAAGTTGAAAATTTGAAAAATTGAAAAGTTCATAAGTTTGAACGGAAGTTGACATCGATGGTATCAAATTCGGATTGTGGTTAAGGGAATTGAAATAGCTTCGTTATGCCATTTGGGACTTGTGTACAAAATTTGAGTTCATTACGGGTTGATTTGATATGTTTCAGCGCGAGTTTTGGAAATTGAAAGTTCAAAGTTTATTTAAGTTTGATTTAAGGTGCAATTAATCGTTTCGATGTTGCTATGTGTGATTTGAGGTCTCGAGTAGGTCCGTGCTATGTTATGGGACTTGTTAGTATATTCAGACGGGGTCCCGAGGGGAACATGTGAGTTCCGGGCGAGGTTCAGAGCATTTCTCAATTTGTGTTTGATTGCTGGTAGCTGCTGATACTGGTGTTCCGCACCTGCGGTTGAAATTGCACAAGTACGATGGTCGCAAAAGCGACAAGAGAGTCGTAGAAGCGAGGTGAGAGTTGGGTGAGGATATGAACCCTGATTATATGTATTATGTGTTTGGTGTTGAGGTGACGCACATGCTAGGTGATGGACGTGTGGGCGTGCACCGTGTGAAATGTGACTCTGTTATTTCTGTGGTACTGTGTAGTTATCTGATCTTATATGGAACCATGAAATCTCTACGTACTAGAGCTTGTGAGTTATGATTCATGCTAGAAACCATGTCTAGATAACATGCTTATTCTGTTGGGACCCATAGAGGTCATTGATGCTGTTGAATTATTTACTTACATTGCAATTACATACTCAGTCATACGCATTCATTTGCATATCATTTCTTAGTCTCTGTCACCATTTATTGATACATCACATCATCATTTTTGGGATGATTTTCATTACAATATGAGCCCGAGAGACTGGAGAGATTTATGACTGAGTGAGGCCGAGGGCCTGATGGTGAGGATATTTATGGGATCGGACTGCACGCCGCAACATGTTTTATTGATTTATGCCATGATTGGCTTGTTATA
>AWOL01S0009472.1:0-15544 GCA_000715115.1 Nicotiana otophora | reverse complement strand
GTAGCATTAGAACTCTAGTTGTTTTCTACTCTACTAACTCTATAAATCGCAGGAAGTTCTCATTCTACAGGTGACGCACAAAAGCAGAAGTTAAACGTGAATTGAGAGCAAAATAGCAAGGCATTTTGCAAGCAGTTCGTGTGTGATTCAAGTGTGCGAACCTGAAGCTACATGAACCAGATAGAAGAACCAGTTCCAAGTGTTTGTCTTTTATTCTAGTTCAATTGTAGTAGATGTTTTCATATTGTACCTTTTAGCTTTATCTAGAGGCAATTGTAATAGGTACTCAGAATATTCAAGTTAGAGTTAACTTGAAGTTGTCGCAACAGTTAGAGGTTGTGTGCCACAACGGGATTAGAGTTAATCCTAGGTTTACAAAAGTATTTTGTAAATGCAGTTTTTGGCTCAGTGATTTAGTGGAGAGTTTGAAAAATTCTACTGGGAAGTAGGTCGTGATTTTTTTACCTTTTGAGCCAGGTGTTTTCCACGTAAAAATCTCTGTGTTCTTTATTTTCTGTACTTATTATTCCGCAACAGTAGTAGAGTTGGAACACATAGAAGAACCATGTCCTTCTATAATCTGTGCACGCGAAAAATTGGACACTACACAAATCCTCCCCCCCTTCCCCCTCTTGTGTAGTATTGAAGTTAAAACATCAATTGGTATCAGAGCAGGTTATCCTTGAAGAAGCTAACACTTTAGAAGAAGATCAAGATGAGTGCACCACCTGGAAACTGGGAAGGGCAATCCACTGCTAGGCCACCACTCTTCAATGGCAGTACTACTCCTGGTAAAACAACAGAATGAGAGACCACATCATAGGAGAAAACTATGAACTGTGTGATATTGTCACAAATGGTCCATTGGCTACCATAAAGCTAAATGCCGAAGGAGAAGAGGTGCCAAAAACAAGAGCTGACTGCACTACTAACGACTTGAGAAAATGGGAGAAGAATGCTAAAGCCAAGAAATGGCTTGTTTGTGGACTCGGTCCAGACGAGTACAACAAAATTCAAAGTTGTACTACTGCTAAGAAAATCTAGGATACCTTGCAAGTGGCTCATGAAGGAACACCTCAGGTAAAGAGGTCCAGAGAAACGCTACTATTTTCTCAATATGAGAATTTTACTATGAAGGAAGGAGAAACCATCCAAGAGATGTATACAAGGTTCGCCACACTAATAAATGAACTTAAGTCTCTTGGAAAGGTTATTCTTGAAGAAGACAAAGTTGAGAAGATTTTGGCAAGGGTTCTGACAGTCTCATGGGAAAGCAAAATCACTGCTATTCAGGAATCAAAAAAATTGCCACTCTTAGGTTGGATGAGCTAATTAAAATCTCACTTCTTATGAACTTAGAAGGCAAACCATGAAGATGGATGTACTCAAGAAGGAAAGGAGCCTGGCACTCAGAATCACTGAAGGTTTTGATCTAGAAGATGATGAAATGGCTATGATCACAAAGGACTTCAAGAAGTACCTAATGAGAGGAAAGGGTTCTTCAAGAAGTGAAGGCTACAACAAACCAAGTGTTCCTGAAAAACAGACTAATGAGGGCTGCTACAAGTGTGGGAAGACGGATCACCACATCAAAAACTGCCCTCAATGGGAAATTGAATGGAAGAAGGAAAGAGCTGAACGAAAAAACAGAAAGAAGGAACAGGTTCATCCCAAGAAGAACAAAGGATCAACAAAGGCTATGGTTTCTGCTTGGGGAGAAAGCTCAAATGAGAACTCGGATGATGAATATGGAGATGAACAAACACTTATGGCAATTGGAGAATCCGATGAGGAATCTGAAGTAAGTATAATCCATCTAAAAGACAAGATTAAGTTTTTGTCTAAAGAAAGCATATCTGAGTTACTTCTAGATTTCATTGATGAATCTGAGGATATAAACAATGAAAAGAAACATTTATCTAAGGAATGTGTGATTTTAAAAGCAAAGTGTAGGAACCTGGAACTTAGAGTTAGTGAGACTGTAAGTGAAAATACTGCTCTGAAGAACCAGGTTCATACATATGAAACAAATGTTCTTGAATTAAAATCTGAAAATCTAAAACTGAAACTAGGAACCAGTAAGAAGACAACTGATTGCACACAACTCACTTTAGAAGAAAATGTAGGCAAACTGAAAGATGAGTTGTATAGGAAGGATGAGAAAGTAAGAGTGCCAAAGGAGGATCTAGTCAAGGTCAATCATAAACTAGACAGAACTAGTAAATGGAAAAAGTTCTCCGATGCTTTGTCATGGCTATAGAAACATCACAGTAGCAATAAAAGAGGACTTGGCTTTGGGAATCAGCTACCTAAGTGGGATCCTAAAAACAAGTACCTCACTCTTCCTGAGAATAAGATTTGTACTCATTGTGGTAAGACTGGTCACTATAAAAGTAAATGTAACGCAAAAAAAAGGTCCAGTCAAAAGAACAAAATTTTGTTCAAGGGAAGAATTGGTTACCAAGTTGGGCTAAAAGGAATTTAATTCATCCTTTTGCTTATAGAAAGGGACCCAAACTAGTTTGAATTCCTAAGACTAACCCCTAATTTTCTTTTATAGGTTCAAGTGAAGGGGAGCAGCCAAATATGGTACATGGGCAGTGGATGCTCAAAGCATATGATAGGAAGCAAGGACCCGTTTCTTTCACTTGAGGACCTCAAAGGAGGAAATGTCTCCTTTGGAAATGGAAAGAAAGGTGAAATCATTTGGATTGGTAAGGTAGGTAAGGATTACTCTCATTCCATTGAGAATGTCTACTTGATAGACGGCTTGAAGTATAGCCTAATCAGTGTGTCACAATTGTGTGATAGAGGTAACTTGGTAGCATTCACCTCTACTAAATATGTTGTGATAAATCTTATTACTGACAAGATGTTTTGCAGGGTAAAAAAGTAAATAATATATATAATATAGATCTGTCCACACTCTCATAGAATGAACTAACTTGCTTAAGTGTGTTGGATAATGATCCCCTCCTTTGGCACAAGAGACTTGGACATGCAAGTCTGAGTCAAATCAACAAATTAGTCTCCAAGGACCTGGTGATAGCGCTGCCTAACATCAAGTTCAAGGAAGACAAAGTTTGTGAGGCTTGTGCAAGGGAGAAGCAGGTAAGATCCTCTTTTAAATGCAAGAAAGTGGTAAGCACCACCAGGACGATAAAACTGGTTCATATGGATCTTTGTGGTCCAATGAGAACATTAAGCAAAGNGTGAGGCTTGTGCAAGGGGGAAGCAGGTAAGATCCTCTTTTAAATGCAAGAAAGTGGTAAGCACCACCAGGATTATGGAACTGGTCAATATGGATTTCTATAGTCCAATGAGAACATTAAGCAGAGGTGGTAAAAGATACGTGATGGTGCTTGTTGATGATTACTCTAGGTTTACTTGGACATTATTTTTAACATTTAAAGATGAAGCATTTGACATGTTCACTTCTTTTGTTAGAAAAACTTAGAAATAACTAGGTAATCAACTTGTATCAATTAGGTCCGATCATGGCACTGAATTTGAAAATACTAAATTTGCTGAATTTTGTGATGAGCCATAATTTTTCTTCTCCTAGGACTCCACAGCAAAATGGAGTAGTTGAAATAAAGAATAGGACACTTGAAGATATGGCTAGGACTATGCTTCTTTCTAGTAAACTGCCCCATAACTTATGGGCAGAAGTTGTAAATACTGCATGCTACATCATAAATAGGTGCATGACTAGACCTCTTGTTGAGAAAACTCCCTATGAGTTACTTAAAGGGAGAAAACCAAATATATCCCATCTTAGGGCATTTGGATACAAGTGCTAATGATACAAGTGCTTTGTGCACAACAATGGTAAAGACTCCTAGGCAAGTTTGATCCCATGAGTGATGGAAGAGTATTTTTGGGATATTCTTCACATAGCAAAGCAAATAAGGTATATAACAAAATAACTATGTGTGTTGAAGACCATGTTCATGTGGTTTTTGATGAAACTAACATTCTTTCTGAGAAACAGGAACATGATGATGAAGCAATTGGGTTGGTAAGAAACTTAAATGAAATCACAGCCCAGACTGAAGCTGCACTGGAAGAAGGAACAGATGATGGAACAAGTCCTTCTACCCAGGGCAACCTGACAAGGGGAATAGAACAAAGAGGAAATGATTATAAAACCTCAAGGGACCCTGTCTATAAACTTGTTCCACAACAACAAAACACCGAAGGAACATCAAGGGGAAACCAGTTGGTCGTGAAAACTTACAAGTATCAAAGTTCTCATCCTATTGAGAACATAATTACTAATCCAACCTCTGGAATCAAAACCAGATCTTTATTAAAGAATCTTTGTGCTTTTGATGCTTTCTTATCTCTTATTGAACCTAAAAATATTGCTGAGGCTTTGCAGGATACAGACTGGTAAATGCAATGCAAGATGAACTCAACCAATTTGAAAGGAGTCAAGTTTGGCATCTGGTACCAAGACCCTTGGACAAATCAGTAATTGGCACAAAATGGGTCTTCAGAAACAAACTTGATAAAGATGGAACAGTTACAAGGAACAAGGCAAGATTGGTGGTTCAAGGATATAGCCAAGAGGAGGGCATAGACTACGATGAAACCTTTGCTCCAGTTGCAAGGTTGGAAACAATAAGACTCTTTATAACTTTTGTTGTTTACGTGGAATTCACCCTCCACCAGATAGATGTCAAGAGTGCTTTCCTCAATGGCTATCTAAAGGAAAAAGTGTTTGTCAAGCAACCTCCGGAGTTTGAAAGCAAGAAGAGTCCTGATCATGTGTACAAACTTGACAAAGCACTTTATGGGCTCAAGCATGCGCCAAGAGCATGGTATGAAAGATTATCAAAGTTTTTGCTTGATCATGACTACAAGAGAGGTAAAATTGACAATACTTTGTTCTTGAAAGAAAAAGGTAAAGATCTCTTGGTAATTCAGATATATGATGATGATATAATCTTTGGAGCAACTACTGATAAGTTAAGTAAAGAATTTGCTAAACTAATAGGGAGTGAATTTGAAATGAGTATGATGGGTGAGCTTAATTTCTTTTTAGGCTTACAAATTAAACAAAATTCAAATAGAAATATAATTCATCAGCAGAACAATGTAAAAGAGTTGCTTAAAAGGTTTAAAATGGAAGATTCCAATGACATTGACACTCCTATTGTAACATCTACAAAGTTGGATATGGATGAACCTGGTTCATCTGTCGATCAGAATTTATATAGGGGAATGATTCGCTTATTGTTGTATCTCACCGCTAGTAGACCTGACATTGTTTTCAGTATAGGCCTTTGTGCAAGATTTCAGGCAAATCCGAAGGAGTCTCACTTGACTGTTGTAAAAAGAATTTTTAGATATCTAAAATGCACCACTAATCTTTGTCTTTGGTATCCAAAAGGTAGTAATTTCAATTTTGTGGGATATGCTGATGCTGATTATGCAAGTTTTCTTGTGGATAGAAAGAGCACCTCAGGTATGACACACTTTCTTGGCTCATGTCTTGTGTCTTGGTCCACCAAAAAGCAAACTTCAGTGGCCTTATTTACTGCTAAAGCTGAGTATATTGCTGTTGCCTCATGTTGTGCTCAATTGTTATGGATCAAACAATAATTAATGGACTTTGGAATTGATGTTAGTTGTATCCCCATTTTTTTGTGATAACACTAGTGCAATTAGTATGACCAAGAACCTGGTTCATCACAAGAGAACTAAGCACATAGATGTTAGGCATCACTTTTTGAGGGATAACTATGAAAAGGGGTTGATCACTGTAGAATTGTGTGCTACGGACAAGCAAATAGCTGACATATTCACAAAAGCCCTAAGTAGAGATCATTTTGAAAGGAAGATGTTAGAATTAGGGATGATTAAGATCACCTAAAAGGATCAGTTCAGAATTCACAACGAGAAAAAAAAATTGAAATAAATGAAAAAGAAATTGTTGTTTTTGGTTAGAAAATCTGAAAATTATGTACATAATTAGATTAATTTTTGCTCAGTCTCATACTTTCAATAGTATACTCTTGTACAATGTGTTAAAATGACTCATTAATCTCTAATGATATTTTCTCTATTTTGGCAAATTTAGACTTACACAAGAGAATTATCAGTGAAGAACCTGGTTCATGAAGATAAAACGGTATGTTTTCTACACTCTGCATAATTTAAAATAATAATATTTGGATCATGAGCAGAGTCCTACTTAATTCCAAACTCCTTTTGGACTTATCCGTTACAAGTGAGTCCCAATCGAATTGAAGTACCTAGATTCTAGAGATACACTCCAAAGTCTTTTCAAAACTGAAATTCAGTTNTGAAAATGTGTATATAATTAGATTAATTTTTGCTCAGACTCATACTTTCAATAGTATACTCTTGTGCCATGTGTTAAAATGACTCATTAATCTCTAATGATATTTTCTCTATTTTGGCAAATTTAGACTTACACAAGAGAATTATCAGTGAAGAACCTGGTTCATGAAGATAAAACGGTATGTTTTCTACACTCTGCATAATTTAAAATAATAATATTTGGATCATGAGCAGAGTCCTACTTAATTCCAAACTCCTTTTGGACTTATCCGTTACAAGTGAGTCCCAATCGAATTGAAGTACCTAGATTCTAGAGATACACTCCAAAGTCTTTTCAAAACTGAAATTCAGTTTGATTAGACTTCCGCACCCACTATCATCCCTTCCACCACCCCAACCTCTAAGAAAAGAGTAAAGATGCTTGCTCGCAAGGTTGTTGCGGGGAGAGAACAAATTTGGAGAATATGTTTGTACTAGTAGGGTCTAAAGCAGGTGTTGAAACTACAGAATCTGGAGGAATTGGTGGTAAAAATGAAAAAAAAAAGAAAAAGAGAGCAAGGGTGTTCGAAGTGCCGTGAGGGGAAAGGGTAAAAGAGTGGTTGATTCTTCACCCACTCATATGAGTTTAACCAAAGACACATGTACAATGGTTGTTTGGGGAGAAAAATCCGCTGGAGTAGAGGAGAGTGTAAAGAAAACAAGGGGAAGTGGGTCTGGCGAAGCCGCTGAAGGGCTGGTTCAACTTGGGAAAAATATAGATGAACCTGTTTCATCTAAACAGGAAACCCTTGCAGACCTACTGAAGAAAGTGACTGAAAGTTATAATCCAAAGAAGAAAGGGAGCTTGGTACAAGTAAGGATCATTTTGGGGCAAATACACTGAT
Source organism: Nicotiana otophora (assembly GCA_000715115.1). NCBI lineage: Eukaryota > Viridiplantae > Streptophyta > Magnoliopsida > Solanales > Solanaceae > Nicotiana > Nicotiana otophora. The sequence continues at coordinate 8,348 of AWOL01S0009472.1, read as the reverse complement.
TGCTTGTGACTATGAAGTCCACGCTACTCCTAAAGAACCTGGTTCATCTAAGAAGGTACCCGTAAATAGCAAGGTGTGAGCCTTGGTGCAAGAAAGTGGGGCTAAGGATGCTGAGATTGAGAAGCTGAAGAAAAGGTTGGCTGAGGTGGAGACTGAGAGAGATGCTCTCAGAACTTAGCTGACAAGAGAAAAGGAGAAGAATGATGGAATTTTTCGGGATATGCTGACCCTCCTCCAAACCAAAACCCAAGCACCCAGTTCTTCTCAGCCTTAAGTATTGAGCCTAGTGTAGATCAACCAGTGACCCAGTTTAGATTTTCTTTGTTAGTTTTGCTCATGTTTCCAGTATGTTTATTTCTTTTTATGCTTTATGGAAGAATCGTATCAATCATCAATGAAATTCACTGTTTTTTTCTATAACTGTTTTTTTATATTTCTTTGATGGTTAAAATTCTTAGCTTGATCTATGATGATTAATCCATGATTGCATTTGAAGTAGCCCCAGTGGCCTTGAGTAAGTTTTAAAATCTGGGAATCACACATTTTATACAACTTTTCGATGATTCCAAAAGGCGAAAAAAGGTTGTGCTTTACACTTTGAACAGTGATGTTTATAACCTAATGAACCCGGTCCTTAATGATAAGTGATAAAAAGGAAAAATATTTCTAACATTGTGTTGATATTGAGCTAAGTTGAAACAGGGCCTAAGCTTATGAAAAGGACAGAGTTTGTCATCATCAAAAAAGGGGAATTTGTTGGCCTAAGTGAAGGTTAGTTTTGAAGATTGACAACGGAAACTCAGGCATGAACTAGGTCCATCCCTCAGGTCCATCCCTTGTATGCATAGACACGGGCATAATTGAGTATGTGAGATGCACGTGAAGGAGATAAGCTTAACTTGGTCAAATTAATATCTCCTAATCGAAAAATATTGCATAATTGATAAGGAGAAGGACTCCTTAATCAAAGAGAACACTATCCAAGATAAGGGAGGAGTTAGAGGTTGAGATCAATTAAAACTCTTCCACCAAGGAAGAGTAGCATTAGAACTCTAGTTGTTTTCTACTTTACTAACTCTATAAATCACAGGAAGTTCTCATTCTACAGGTGACGCACAAAAGCAGAAGTTAAACGTGAATTGAGAGCAAAATAGCAAGGCATTTTGCAAGCAGTTCGTGTGTGATTCAAGTGTGCGAATCTGAAGCTACATGAACCAGATAGAAGAACTAGTTCCAAGTGTCTGTCCTTTATTCTAGTTCAATTGTAGTAGGTATTTTCATATTGTACCTTTTAGCTTTATCTAGAGGCAATTGTAATAGGTATTCAGAGTATTCAAGTTAGAGTTAACTTGAAGTTGTCGCAACAGTTAGAGGATGTGTGCCACAATGGGATTAAAGTTAATCCTAGGTTTACAAAAGTGTTTTGTAAATGCAGTTTTTGGCTCAATGATTTAGTGAAGAGTTTGGAAAAATCCTACTGGGAAGTAGGTCGTGATTTTTTCATCTTTTGAGCAAGGTATTTTCCATGTAAAAATCTCTGTGTTCTTTATTTTCTGTACTTATTATTCCGCCACAGTAGTAGTTGGAAGACGTAGAAGAACCAGGGCTTTCTATAATCCGTGCACGCAAAAAATTGAATACCACACAAATCATCCCCCTTTTGTGTGGTATTGAAGTTAAAACATCACCAGGGAAGTTCTAGGTGGTTACATTTCATCAGTTAATTTTACTAGGGTTCGGTAGGGCGATTCTTTGACGCATAGTAGCTGCAAGAAAACTCAGGTTGTTTTGAATTTTGAATAAGTTTGTGTACATGCAAAAGAAAATTCAGGCTGCGGTCAAATTTACATAAAGAAGGGAGAATTATTTCAAAGTGGTTCACGTAGCTCAACTGGACTGAAGATCCAAAAGAAAACTCAGGTCGCAGCCAAAATACATAAAGAAAGGAGACTTTTTTCAAAGTGGTTTAGGTAGCTCAATTAGACTGAAAATCATTGCGTGGTTTGAATTCACACCAAAGAAGTAAAGGTTCGAATCCTGTCCCCGCCTAAAAAGTAAAGGTTCGAATCCTGTCCCCGCCTAATCAATGGAACATTATTCACTAGGATAGAAGTCAGGTAATACCAATTGACAAAGTGACGTTAAGCATCCCTAGCGGTACGAAAAAAAGGGGTCGTGATAATATCATCTACGTCTGTATTGCTCTTCGTTGAGTAGATTCGATAAGACTTGACTCGCTCCTAGCCATTCCGGGGTATCATAGCATATCAGGACATACTCGATGTGACCACTCCCCTTGGGCTTGCCGCCCTGCTCTTCGAGTTTTGACTTGTAAGTATTTGTTGGAATTTGGTGCAGGGAGGGTGGGTGATCTCAAGTGAGGTGCTCCACAAACTCTTTGGTGTACATATTACAGTAGTTGATTTTTCTGAGTACGTTAATATCCAGGCATCTATAGAATTCCTAGAAGTTGGAGAATGTGGTCATCTCTTCTGCCATTGTATGGCTTAACTGACTGACCACTAGCACTCTTTTTCGAAAATAGTTTTTAAAAACTCCTGTTTTAAATTATCTTTATTGTGGATTTGCCTGCAGTTGCAATCACTTAATATTCTTTCATTGTTGGAGATGACAAAGCTGGAGCGTAAAGAATCTAAGGTTAGGTTATAGTGATTGTCTTTCATTGACTATCCTATCTGTTTCTTTGGGATGTTTCAAACATTATGACACTGATTTTTGACTGCACCTTCTACTGAAACAGGAACCTTATAGCTCTGAGGCTGAAAGTGCTCTTCGTCAATGCATTTCTGCATATAAGGAAGGAGGTATTAGCAGTTTGCTTCTATATTGGTCAGTAAGTTTAGTTTAGTCAATTCATTTATGCATATTAATTAATGATCTGTATTTGAAATTTGTTATTTTAATCTTGTGGCTTTACTGGTTATTACCTTTTCTTCTTGGTTCTTGCACCACATGACCACATGGGAGCTTAGAATACACCAATTATAAAGTCCCAAGGATAGTATAGTTGAGGAACTTCTGTTTCTCTCTCTAGATATAGTTTCCTTGGAGCAAGTCGAATTCTCCTTTGAACGACAAATGTTTGATTATCAATTACGTGTCATTCTATGATAGGGAAATCTATGTCCTTTCTGGATATTGTTGAGGTAATAGCTAATGTGCTTTTAATGGATGAATTTACAGATAATAATATAATAAAAAGATAAGAAAAGGTCAAAAAAGAGATTAAAAAAAGGGTAAAAAGATAATGGACCAAAACCCATGAGAAAGACTTGATAAAGTCAAAAAAAACAAACAAACAAAAGAAAAGGGTTTCACGTGAGGTTCTGCCGCAACCAAGTCCCAAAGAAAGCAACTAAATACACCAACATTGAAATATTAAATTTGAGAAGATATATGGATTCACTTTGAAGTTTGCACCAAACGTGAAGATTAGAAGAGGGATTAAGGGAAGTTTTTGGTTCTGCAAATTTTGGAGCGAATTAGAGAAGGAAGAGTTAGGCGGAAGCTTTAGTGCCGCAAGAAAAGTTATTTCCAGCCACAAATTGTCTAGTTTTCGAGGTATTTTATTCAATATAATCGTTCCCAACCATTGTTAATTCTAAATTCAAGGTATATCGTATTACTCCATCGATATGGGTATCGTTGCTTTATTATGGTTTGAGTTAAATAGTAATATTGGTAACTAGTGAGTTTCAATTAAATTGGATACAAGAAATACCCAGGAATAAGAATAATTTATTTTATTCTGAGTAATTGAATATTGTGGTAGTTACTTTGGAGGCATTGTGAGTGCTTGCAAAACACTACGTGAAATAGAGTAAATTGCTAATTTTCCAAGTAACTCAAATGCTTCTTTTGTCCATTCCAAATTATATTAGAAATCTAAGTTTAATGACAAACATGGAAAGAAGAACTAGTTTCGTATCCATTTTAGTATACTGAAGTGATTAACAGAGCATCAACATTCATATTATAGAGGAATGAAACATAATGTTTTTATTTTTATCAAATGCGGCAGGGTTAGACCAGTTACATTGGAAGTTCACGAAGTTAATGCATAGATTGATTTTGTCATAAGTAGGTAGTTGAAGAAGTAGAACGAAGTGCTCAAGGTGACGCGTTTGGTATTCCTGCACGAGTACTGTGAGTCATACTCTTATCACAATTTGTATTTTCACAACCTGCATGGTTTATACGTTATTTTGAAAATAAAATGTGTTACCGAGTGTTTGAAATTTCATGTGGGATTAGTCCTTTACTTGATATGGTACTGAACAGTTTACTGGATATGTTTACCATTATTTAAAATATTCTCACTGTTACTAGACATGTTTTATTGTTACTTGAGATATAGTTACCAATACTGAAATGGATTTATATGATTTGATAAGAATTGATATGCCCTTTATTATTTTGAAAATGCTTTCTTATTAATATTTACTGTTTACAAAGAAAAGTATAAATGAGAGGAGACTTTGAAGGATCCCGCAGCTAATGGTGGGTTCGTTAGACCTGATGCACCTTGTTTTTACTGATTACCGAGTACAGTTAGAGCACTCGCTAGTGGGAAGATAAAACTAGCATACATTTACAGTTTTCCCTCGAGTAGGGACCTGCAGTTATAATTGACTCCTCTTACGAATGGGTCCACACAGTGATATAAATTACATGATCCTTTTTCTGAAAACCTCCCAAATATAAAGATTTGCTACGACACAGTATTTACCGAGTTTATTACTGAATTGTTAAATCAGCTACAAGAAACACATGATGAGACTGATTATTATTACCATTTTAAAAAGGGCATTTTATTTTGTGATTATTATACAAGCATGTTTTATGATTTGTCTGCTATTAAAAATAGTTGTGGTTAAGTATTATTACTCACTGAGCTAGCGACTCACTCCCCGCTATTATTTTTACAGAAACAGCAGTAGATGTAGGCAAGAATTTTGTTAATTAGTGTACACGAGTTGGCAGTTGCTGGTGAGCCCCGCATTTATTCGCGTGGGCAAAGATTGTTATTTATTTGTTATAGTCTCTTTCTTGAAACTCTTAGAGTCGCTCCATAGTCATTTTTATGAGTATCATAAGTATTCTTTTATTGATATAAACTTCTGACTCGTATTAGACTTTCCTATCGTATACTTGGAGATCAAGTTAGTATTATTGTGTTGAAAATACTTCGTGAATGAGCATCATAACTTGTTTGGTCGATATAAGTTGGCCGTGTTGTTGATTTCTGAGACAGGTTTATTTTTGGATAGTCCTAAAATAGGGGATACTCTATCCGATTTTATGTAAATTTCCGATGAGGCTTACTTAGGAGCACTTGCTCCTAAGTGCCGGTCATGATCCTAAATTGGGTCGTGACAAAGTTGGTATCAGAGCCCTAGATTATTTTTGTGACAATGGAGTACACGTCGATAGTAGAATCTCAATTATGGTTATGTGGCCGGCCATTCCCATAATCGTGATTTTGTGAGGGCGTGATAGGATATGTCTTATATTTCTTTCTTATTCCTCCATACGTGTATGGAGATTAGGGTCAAATAGCTGAATCTTTCATTACTTATCCTATTCGTGTATGGCTTGGACAAATTACCCTATAATAGAATTTGGCTAGAGGTTCAAACTTCAAAGACGACAAATTTCGCCAATGGACATGCAGCCATCTCCAAGCAAAGAAATGTTACATAAGTAGTATACAAGACCAGTAATAGATTCATTGTTCCATATGAGGTGCTTTCCGGTAAGATGCGTAATAGAGTCCATTTCAAAAATTTATACTAGTCCACCACTACATCGATAAAGGAGTGCTATCACAAAAAGGTACTTACTTCCATGAAAAAAGAAAATAAAATTGAGATCTTTATGGATATAATAGATAAACATGAGAAGAATGAGCAACAAAATCGGGGCTCTAAAGTTCTCATGCACCTTAAAGATTATGGGGAACAACAAAATATTTTTAATAAAATTCCTGAAGTTGAAACTACTAAGTTTACTATTTCTGATAGTTCAAAGAATCTTAAAGGTTTTAATAAAATACTTACCACGTTATGAGCTATAGGATATTTCATGAAGAGGTCTATGGAACATGTAACTTTTAAACTAGAGAACATGGCGAATACATGAAATGCTACGGTACTCTTAGAGATGCCAACAAAAGCAACACAACTAATTTGGGAATAATTTCACTAAAGTGTTTATGAATCACTTCCTTCTTGATAGTTTGTGACGTGAACTTGCCTGTTAGATCATTTAAGAAATTGATTTAGACATTGGGTATACTTACATATAACACCAAACTTTCTCAGCTAGATACGCAAGCAACATCTTAAGTTTAGAGGCTTGTTGAAAGGTTGGTTAATTATTTAAATAAGATAGTAACTGCATATATGATGACTTAAACCTATTCTATAGCAGTTGCACTTACCAGAAAGATTGAAAATATGGACATGATAGGCGTGCAAGAACTCACATAAGAAGATCGAGATTAGAATATCTTTTAGTATGGATTTTAATATGAGTCGAAGATTTAAAAATCAAGAATGTTATGAGATATTAAGCTATACTTTTCGAGTTGCCACATATGTGAAAAATTTATAGCAGTTAGACATGTGTTTAAAACTTTTAAAATTCAAGTTAAGAGAAGGAAACCCTAGCTAACCAAGTTGTACTTGATATGGTTGACTCTAACGTACAGAGGGATATGGATTAATTATCTTCTTACCATGCTACCCTCGATTACTATGGAAAGACTATTAGGTTTGGTGAACTCTAAAAGTTAGTTTTGTCCAAAAAGGGGATTATAGGTTTTAGAGACGAGCAAATTATATATTTTGAAGACTTAACGATTATAGAAGAAAGGTTGTTTGGATCTCATAGATACGGTAAGGGGCACAAGAGAAGAAACATCTAGTTTGAGAAAAAAAATAAGTATCATAATGAGAGATTCTCTAAGGTATTCCTAAGGATTTACTAGGACTACCTCCAATATGAGAAATAGACTTCGGTATTGTGCTGACACTTAACACACAAACTATGTCATATGGCACCAACAGAATTGAGAGAGATAATTGAATAATTGAGAAACCTACTGGATACAAGTTTTATCATACCGAGTGTTGTACCATAGGGTACACCAATATTGTTTGAAAACAAAAGGGGATGGGTCTTTAAGAATGTGGGCCAACTACAGATAATTAAATAAGATTACAATACACAATAAATATCCCCTGTCTTGTATAGATAACTTGTTTGATCAGTTACAAGGAGCCATTGATCTTTAGTCTGGTTATCATCAGCTTAGAATAAGAAAGGAAGATATTTCGATGTTGCCTCTAGTACTCGGTACAAACATTATGAGTTACCTGTTATGTCCTTTATATTGGCTAATGCTCCAATTGCATTGATGTATATAATGAATATGGTGTTCAAAGTTATTTTTGGAAAAAGAAAATTTATAGTTTTTACTTACTATATTCTGGTATATTTTCGTACCCGTGAAGAGCACGAGAATTACTTGAAACATATATCAAAGACACTGTAGGAAAATCAACCTTTTTTCCAAGTTCTTCAATTAGCTGGACTCGATGATATTCATAGGACACATGGTATCTAAGAATGAAAAAAATAGTAGATTCTAGGAAGATAGAAACAGTTCATAAATGGCCGAGACCCATTTCTCCTGCAGAGATTACTTTTGGCTTGACAGGCTACTATAGGTATTTGTGTAGGATTTCTCTAGAATAGTACCACCACTCACCAAGTTAATATAGAAAATCACTAAATTTCAGTGGATGGAGGAATGTATAACGAGAAAGCATGTTTGACAATTACACTAATGTTAGCCTTATTCCAATAGCCTCTAGAGGATTCACGATGTTATGTGATACTTCGAGGATAGGATTAGGATATTTTCTCATGCAAAATAGTCGCGTGATAGCCTATACTCAAAGGAAATTGAAGAAGCTCAAGTCGTATTATGCCATTCATGATTTGGAGATGATCATAATGCTATTTCCTTTTAAGATTTAGAGACACTATTTATAAGAAGAAACCTATGAGATGTATACCTAGCTCAAGAGCCTGAAGTACATTTAAAACCAATAGAGATATAAATATTTAGCAATGCTGATGGAGGGAACTACTGAAGATATAATTATACTATTTTGTATTGTTCGGGAAAGATACATATTATAGCTTATGAAAAAAAAACATTAATAAAAAACACTATGGGTGATTTGGCGCAATAGCTGTCACGCGGCGCCTTCCTGAAGTTCCTTGGAAGGGCGACGTAAGGCTAAGCAACCGATGTC
>AWOL01S0009469.1:0-26648 GCA_000715115.1 Nicotiana otophora | reverse complement strand
AACGAAACTCATTTTCTTTGATTCGTTTACCCTCTAACCTTCACGGCACTTACTTATCGCCTGTTATAAATAGCATTATACTTATAACCTCAAAATAATCTTTTCCTTGAACTGATGTCAATTATCTTACGACGAAACTTTAACGTACGAAAACGCGAAATGTAACATCTCATTTCCGAGCTTTAATCAATTTACTTATGGCGTACTTTCACGTACGAAAGCATGGGGTGTAACATCATTCCTCAATTTGGAACATTCGTTCTCCAATGTTGACTGAGGAACTTATGTGTCTTATAACCGGGTCTATGAAATAAAATATAGCAATATTCGTAAGTTCGATAAAATATCGAGTGAAGAACTTCAGTATACCTATAGATGCTAGAGGGACATCTTGTCAAGTTCTGTATATGTTCCCAAAGTGAGGCCTGGAGATTGGCTAAAAGCTGGAGGGAAGAGTCGCATAGGCGCACATACAAAGAAAAAGTCGTACAGGTTGCATGACAGAAGGTAGCAAGAGTTACGATATTAGAAGAATTCCAACCACAGGCCGTGGTGTGAGAAAGAGTCCTAAAGGTGGGAATGCCATGGACTTTGGATTTATTCAATGAACAGTTTCCTAAATGGCAAGGACAGTATTAAAACCATTCGTGTATAAATGAATGAAATGCATAAGAAGTAAGTTTAAAAGACTTCTCGGTGTGTCATAAGATCAATATGCCTTCGGATAAATTTTATCAACTACGTATTTTCTTGAGACCTATAAACAGAATATATATTAATAAGACACATGGGAAATTAAGAACATAGGCATCACTAGTACTTCTAAGAATAAAATCATTTGTTGTGCGTTTGCTCATTTTGTTGTATCATATGGATCATGCCAAAATGAAAGAAGGGATAGCCTTAACATACCTGAGTCGATTCTCTTGACAATCTCTCTAACACATCCTAATCGTGACAAAATACGTAACGGAGAGATCGAAGTAGGAAAAAATTCGTATGATATTCCTGAGAAAGATTGTACCAAGCTCCCTTAGAATTTGCAACTCATGCTGCTATTATGCTAAGAAGTCTCATGAATTTTTCTTCCCGAAGATTTCATTAATTAGCAAACCTAGCATCAAACTTTAATGAGATAAGAAGGTCTCTTTAAATTGTAGGTTGTGGATGGTGACTTGGCCACTAACTTTCTCTAAAGGTGCCACCTTGTTACAAGAGTTTAAGAGTCACTAATTTGGGATAGTTTGCTGCCATGTTGGGGGAGGGGGGGGTAAGCTTATCCAAAATTTATAATTAATTAGATAATATTCCACCAAAAATTATTAATTACCCAATTATCCACATAATTAAGAATTATCTCAAATTACTTAAAATACTACTCACTTTTAACACACTTTATGTACCTTACTATCATGGTCCTGTGGTACTTTATATGGCACTAGTCCATAAATACCGGGTATTATAGCTAGGACCGTATTTTATCCTAATTTTACAACCTTCAACGAAACTCATTTTCTTTGATTCGTTTACCCTCTAACCTTCACGGCACTTACTTATCGCCTGTTATAAATAGCATTATACTTATAACCTCAAAATAATCTTTTCCTTGAACTGATGTCAATTATCTTACGACGAAACTTTAACGTACGAAAACGCGAAATGTAACATCTCATTTCCGAGCTTTAATCAATTTACTTATGGCGTACTTTCACGTACGAAAGCATGGGGTGTAACATCATTCCTCAATTTGGAACATTCGTTCTCCAATGTTGACTGAGGAACTTATGTGTCTTATAACCGGGTCTATGAAATAAAATATAGCAATATTCGTAAGTTCGATAAAATATCGAGTGAAGAACTTCAGTATACCTATAGATGCTAGAGGGACATCTTGTCAAGTTCTGTATATGTTCCCAAAGTGAGGCCTGGAGATTGGCTAAAAGCTGGAGGGAAGAGTCGCATAGGCGCACATACAAAGAAAAAGTCGTACAGGTTGCATGACAGAAGGTAGCAAGAGTTACGATATTAGAAGAATTCCAACCACAGGCCGTGGTGTGAGAAAGAGTCCTAAAGGTGGGAATGCCATGGACTTTGGATTTATTCAATGAACAGTTTCCTAAATGGCAAGGACAGTATTAAAACCATTCGTGTATAAATGAATGAAATGCATAAGAAGTAAGTTTAAAAGACTTCTCGGTGTGTCATAAGATCAATATGCCTTCGGATAAATTTTATCAACTACGTATTTTCTTGAGACCTATAAACAGAATATATATTAATAAGACACATGGGAAATTAAGAACATAGGCATCACTAGTACTTCTAAGAATAAAATCATTTGTTGTGCGTTTGCTCATTTTGTTGTATCATATGGATCATGCCAAAATGAAAGAAGGGATAGCCTTAACATACCTGAGTCGATTCTCTTGACAATCTCTCTAACACATCCTAATCGTGACAAAATACGTAACGGAGAGATCGAAGTAGGAAAAAATTCGTATGATATTCCTGAGAAAGATTGTACCAAGCTCCCTTAGAATTTGCAACTCATGCTGCTATTATGCTAAGAAGTCTCATGAATTTTTCTTCCCGAAGATTTCATTAATTAGCAAACCTAGCATCAAACTTTAATGAGATAAGAAGGTCTCTTTAAATTGTAGGTTGTGGATGGTGACTTGGCCACTAACTTTCTCTAAAGGTGCCACCTTGTTACAAGAGTTTAAGAGTCACTAATTTGGGATAGTTTGCTGCCATGTTGGGGGAGGGGGGGGTAAGCTTATCCAAAATTTATAATTAATTAGCTAATCTTCCAGCAAAAATTATTAATTATTCACATAATTAAGAATTATCTCAAAGTACTTAAAATACTACTCACTTTTAACACACTTTATGTACCTTACTATCATGGTCATGTGGTACTTTATATGTCACTAGTCCATAAATACCGGGTATTATAGCTCGGACCGTATTTTATCCCAATTTGACAACCTTTAACGAAACTCATTTTCTTTGATTTGTTTACCCTCTAACCTTCACGGCACTTACTTATCGCCTGTTATAAATAGCATTATACTTATAACCTCAAAATAATCTTATTCTGGAACTGACGTCAATTTTCTTACGACGAAACTTTAACGTACGAAAACGCGAAATGTAATATCTCATTTCTGCGATTTCATCAATTTACTTATGACGTACTTTCACGTACGAAAACATGAGGTGTAACACCGAGGTAATCGAAACTAAGTGCGATTCCCTCCTCGCAGTGAAGCAGGTCAATGGAACGTTCGAAGTCAAAGAAGAACGGATGCGAAGGTACCTGGATAAGCTACATGTGATGCTACATCAGTTCAAGGAATGGACTTTGCGACATGTACCTTAGGATCAAAACAGCAAGGCCGATGCTCTTGCTAACTTAAGATCGTCGGTCGACGATGATGAATTCAACTCGGGAACGGTCATACATCACATGAAATCGGTAGTGGAAGAAGGCCACGCCGAGATAAATTCGTAAAGCTTAACCTGGGATTGGAGAAACAAATATATAGATTACCTGAAGATCGGAAAACTGCCCTTAGATCCTAAAGAATCGATAGATCTACGTACAAAGGCGGCTCAGTTCAGCTTTTCCGAAGACGGTACCTTATTCAGGAGAACATTCGATGGCCCACTCCAAAACCTCAAGAAGAGGTTAACCGACGCCAAAGGAAAATGGAAGGGAATTTAGCCCGAAGTCCTATGGGCATATCGAACGACCTCTAAATCCAACACCAGGGCCACCCCGTTCTTGTTGGTCTACGATGCCGAAGCCCTAATACTGGTCGAAGTAGGAAAACCGAGTCCCAGGTTTCAATATGCGACCGAAGGGTCAAACAACGAGGCCATGAGTACGAGTCTGGAACTGTTAGATGAAAGGCGCGAGGACGCCGTCGTCCGATTGGCCTCCTAAAAATAACGGATCGAGAGGTACTACAATCGAAGATCCAACCTCAGACATTTCAATATCGGGGAATTGGTGTTGAGAAAGGTGACATTAAATACCCAGAACCCGAATGAAAGGAAGCTGGGACCGAATTGGGAGGGCCCATATCGAATTATCGAGATCATCGACAAAGGATCATACAAACTCGAAGCAATAACAGGTGAGCGACTATCGAACAACTGGAACATAACCCACTTAAAATGATACTAATGCTAAGGTATGACCCCATTCATTTGTTTTATTTTTATACATTACGAATTGGGCTAACACTTGCAGGTACCGGTTAAAGAATGATGTAACCTTTAGTCCTGAAAGCACGCGTTACACTCATTTTCCCTTGAACCGATTTTTGTCCCAAATGGGTTTTCCAGCAAGGTTTTTAACGAGGCAACAGTGGATCGTACTAACTTAGAATTGAAGACTGGCTATGGACCGTAGTTAAGGATTATATCGACAGTATCCGATCCTTCTCTATAATCTGCCTCGAATATTAGGGGCCATCCCCCTCGGATAATGATTTTAGCAAGGAAAGAAACTTTGTGCTTGAATAATCTAGGCTCGGTGGATAAGATTTATTGTAAGGACCAAACGGTCGAATGAACTGTGCCCACATAGACCACTCAAGCCATAGCACGAAGTTTGTACACATTTGCAACCTTGTATGTTGTGCACAGAAATGAAAGAAATTTTCTACCTTGCAGATAAATATTTTTGTCTCTTAAAAACTACTACATTTTTTGTTCCTTAAAGACATCGAGCCCAAGGGCCACCCCTATCCGGATCCAAGAGATCACCCCCATTCGGGGACTATCGTTCAAGGCAAGCTCGGACAGCTTGGGCTATCGAAGCCTGGGGGCACAAAACCTATTAGGCAGTGCCCGAACTTTAAAGGCTACGACCATCCATATTCGGGAACTGTTGTCTTGGTCAAGACCGGATGGTTCGGGCATCGAACCCTGGGTAATAAGCTCATTGGGCAACACCCAAATTTAAAAGGTTATGGCCGTTCTAGAACAGCTTGGAGACGTCCGAGATTCGTAACCAAAACATAAGTCTTTCAAAATTTTTAAACCAGTTCAAAGGCTACCCTCAGCAAAATTATAACCTAAAATATTCTAAGTAAGCACTATGGGGAAAGCTTCCGATCATGCCCAGCCCCTGCGAGTCTTAGCTAAAATTACATAAAAAATGAGCTTTGTTCGAACCTCCGAACAAGACCTTATTATTGCGTGCTAAGGCATTCGAGATCTTTGTAATCGTAAAGAAAAAGCAAAAAGGAACAAACTTGAAAATTTTCGAAAGGAAAAAAAAAAGCCTTGTATATATACATAAATCTTTACAAAGGCCAAAGGACCTCAACCCAAAATACAAAAGTACAAAAGCAAAGAAAAATCTACAAGGCACCTAAGAAGCCTCATCTTCGCAGGAGCTCGCCTCATAACCGGAGCCATCGAGGTCTTCCCCATCCTCGGATTCGCCCGAACCCTCAGAGTCTTCCTCATCCTTGGGGTGCACAAACTTCTTGGCCTCAAGCCTCTTAGCATTTTCAATCTCGGCCGATAAATCGAATCCCCAGGCATGAACTTCTTCGAGAGCCTCCCTTCGGGACTGCCACTTCACATATTCGACAATGGCCTTCAGGCGGTCCTAGGCTTCCTCAGCATCAGCTTTGTACTGAGCCACCATCTCTTCAACGTCGGCCCTGGTTATTTCTAATGCTAACTTGGCTGCTTCAAGCTCCTTGGAAAGGGTATCCCGTGCGGCAACGACCGAACCTAGTTGAGACTGGAGGATTTCAATATTTTGGGACCGGGTTTCAGCTTTGTCCTTCACCGATCGAAGTTGGGCCTCCGTCGAGGCCAGCTGCTTCCCGGAAGTCTCTTTTTATGAATCCAATCGGTCTATCTTGCCCTTCTACTCTTCGGCCATGATCTTGACCGCGTCCATATCAGCCCGGAGCTGGTCGACCCGATCAATCTTCTGCTGGACTTGTGGATTCTGACTGTTACACACCGTGTCTGGCTCATCATCAATAACTTCAAAGATTTTTACTTGTTCCACCAGGTCAACGTGTCTTTTCTGAGCCGCGGCACGAAGGCTCTTGACTTCTCCTTCACGTTGCTTGTTGAGAAGCTTATACATGCCTCTCTTCTCAGCAAGCTCTTTGACTTCGGCCTCGAGTTGGCTTAGCTCATCCCCGCACCGGAGAAAGGTTTCATGGTGAAGCACTGAGGCCTACAAATATGAGAAGAGCTATTAGAATCGTCGAGAACTAAAGTTGAAAAATAAAAAAGTTTAGTAACACCTTACCCAGTTTAGCGGCCGTTGTGCTTCGTTGAGCGGAGGATACCAGGCACCGGATATAGCTAGCAACCCCGACAGGGGCGGAAAGAATCCGGGCATCCTTCAGGACGATGATAATGATTGATCGCTTCCGGCCTGGATCTATGCTCAGAGCAAGAAACTGGTTAACCAACCTCGGGCTCGCGTTCGGCCTGCCGACCTCCGAGGATGGACTTTTCCTCGGCACCTCTAAGTTACCCAATCCGGTGAATTCCTCCAGGGTGGATGAGTCGACATCGTCAAAAAAGCCTCGGAGGGGATCATCCGCTCCATGGACCCCCTCATTAGATCGCTCCTTCGTCGTTCGGGCTTCATCGAATATTGATTCTGTGAACGAAGGCGATCCCGAAATATTTATAACGCCGGGCGGGGCAGAGCCGGCATCTCGAGAGTTATCAACCCTCACTTCGGCATCAGCCTCATGAACCTGAGGGGGATTAGCTTCCCTCATTTCCCCCTCGACTGCCACCCGTTCCTCGGGGACAGACTGCTCATGAGCCACAAAGATTTTATCCTCCTCGGGCTCGTCTCTGAGCCGGATGAGTGAGTCCGAGTCAAGCACTCGGGAGTTGGAGGTTTCCTTTGGCTTACGAACCAACCTCCTTCTCGTTTTCTTTTTCTCCAAGCTCGGGGAACTCGGGGCCCTCTTTCTTTTCTTCTCCTGTGTTGTGGCTTCGGGCCACCCTGAAGTAGAAGGATCAGCGGGCTGACCCTCGCCCCTTACCAAGGGCCTGAGCTCGATGGTCTTGGATAAGCCTGCAAAAAAAGTAGAGTCAATGAGGACGTAAATACTGAAAAGGAACGTTTAGAACTGCTTATTCGGAGAGGAAAATCGTACTTTGAGAACGGGCTTCCCAGCGGCCCTTCGAGAGCTCGCACCGTGAGCGTTCGGCATAAGGCATCTACGAACAAATGCCATTGATACACTCTTTGAGCCGAGGGATGTCGTTTGGAACTCGAGCAAGGGCTACACCACAACAAACACTAGTGAGAAAAGGGAAGATAAAACATAAAATCGACGTTCGGAAGGAGGTGTACTTACGTGATACGTTCCACTTCTCAGGAAACGGCCTCCACTCGGTAGGTATCAGGTCGGCGGTCTTTACCCAGACAAAGCATTCTTGCCAACCTCGATCCCGATCCTCATCGATGCTTGAGAATGGGGCTTTGCTAGCCCGACGTACAAGATTTATCAGTCCCCCCCGGAAGATTCGGGGGATGTATAAGTGGAGAAGATGATCGATGGTGAACGTGCACAAATCAATTTTATTCACAAAGAATCGGAGGAGGATCACGATCCTCCATAGTGATGGGTGAAGAGCTCGCGCCATGAGCGTTTGGCATAAGGCATTTGCGAATAAATGCCATTGATCCATAACTTGAGTCGAGGGATGGCGTTTGGAACTCGAGCAAGGGCTACACCACAATAAAAAACTGGTGAGAAAAGGGAAGATAAAACATAAAATCGACGTTCGGAAGGAGGTATACTTATGTGATATGTTCCACTTCTCGAGAAATGGCCTCTACTCGGCGGGTATTAGGTCAGCGGTCTTTACCTGGACAAAGCATCCTTGCCAACCCCGATCCCGGTCCTCGTCGATGCTTGAGAATGGGGCTTTGCTGGCCCGACGTACAAGCTTTATCAGTCTCTCCCGGAAGATTCGGGGACTGTATAAGTGGTGCAGATGATCGATGGTGAACGCGCATGAATCGATTTTATTCACAAAGAATCGGAGGAGGATCACGATCCTCCACAGTGATGGGTGAATTTGACCAAGGCACACATCGTATCTCCTGCAAAAGTCAAAGATGACCTGGTCTACCGGGCCTAATGTAAGGGATAAGTGTAAACACTTAGATATCCCTCGACATGTGTAGTGATATCGTCATCGGGCCCGGGAATCACTACATCCTTGTCCGTCCAGTCGCAGTCCTTTCGAACCATAGGGAGAACAGCCTAAGTGATGGAGCAGACATACTGAGACACTGCCTAACACCGGCCTTGAAAAGAAGAAGGTTTTTCAACCTTGAAGTCGTCATTGACCGAACATCCCCCGGGGACGAACATTATCAAGGGGGCTCGAGTGCTGTTTCATCAGCGATCGCACCCGGAGCGGACTTCTCGAGGACGACCATATCAGGGGCGATCTCATCGGCCTCAGTGGTCAGTCGCAAAGAAGAAGGAGCATCCTTTTGGGGAACGGATTTGGAGGTTTTGGCCATTGGTACCTGAAAATGCTTGAAAAGGGTAAGGGAAAGGTTGAAGGTTGAAAGCTCAGGTATGTTGGCTTGAGTAGAAAATGAGTAAAAATCTTGCAACGTACTGAGGAATCTTGAGTGACTGGGGTAAAAATGCTAGAGTGTAAAAGAGGGTACTGAATTTCTAAAGGCACATGGGTAGAGGTTAGGACGTAAAGTAAAAAACGAACAAAGGAGGGGATATTTATAGGGGCCTCGCGATGCTTCGCGTCCAGGAACAGCCAACCGACGACTAGCACACGTTTCGGGTTTCTTGTTGCTTTTGCCACGACATGTTGAGGAAGGAACCGGAGAACTCATATCGTTTCTCGTCAAACTTACTCTCTGAGAAACGGGGAAACTATTTGTATACTGGTGATACCAGGCCCATAAGTCGGCCCGGTTTCCGATAAAATAAATCGAGTAAGGGATGCGACGGCAAAGAACCAAAATCGAGATAAGGGACTCATCGAGTCAGGCATCGGGGGCACGACGCCCGCCCTCGAGTATATCGAGGGCATGAGCTCGGGATCGATCCAAATTCCAAGAGACTTCAGAGAGAATTATTGAGCATTCGAATACGATTAACGGAAGGCCATAATATAAGCAACCAACCGGATATCACGGTGCAGATCTAGGCACGTACCTACGAGAATCTAGTAATGAACGAGAGGTTTTTTACCTTTTATAGAATTGTACTTAGGGTAAAACTCCCCTACTATATAAAGGGGAGTCTGACTATTCATCAAGGACATTGTAACATGCATCCCAAAGCAATACACTATTATTTTCACTGTTATTCATAACTCTTTTTCTTGTTCATCAGTACTGGCCATTGTGAGCCCGGATTGTGGGCGAGTATTTCACTGAGGCTGGAATCATCCTCCTCACGTGGTTTGACTACACTATATCTTTATTTGTTCAATTTAATTCAATTTATCGTTTTGTATCAAATTAATCCGCGTATCCTTAAAACCACTTATAAATTTAATTGTTATCCGATTTTGATGGTAAATAGAAAGTAACAGAAATATTTTTGGTTATATTTTCTAGCAAAGCAGCTTATTATTATCTTTGTTTAGAAATAAATTAAAAAATCATTCATAATTAATTTGGATGGTGAAATGATGGTGGTTGGTTAAACCTCTTGATGGCCGTTGAATAAATCACATGAAAAAAAGAATTGTTTTTAAATTATGGTAATATTCATGTGTTTATTACAGTTGTTACGATATGCATCCATCATTTCTCATGTGAAACAACTTTGTTTTACAATTTTTCGAAGTTTGCTAAAGTTCGGACAGAGAGATGATCAAGTACTCTTGCACTCTACGAAGCTTGCAATAAAAAAACTTGTCGGTTATTCAGAAAAATAAAAGAAATTTAGAACTATTACTTTAATTTTACAAATAGAATGCTCTATAACATAGACTCCATCCTTAAATTTCTCCTTTTTCTAAAAAGACTAATATAAGCAAGTTGATGCGAGAAGTACGAGAAAAATAAATTGGATTTTTTTTGTGATCTCGTTATATGAATCAGCTCTGAATTGAACAATATATTTGCTTGATTCTTTTTTATTGTTAATTTGTTATCTACATTCAGCCATTAAATATACATATACGCGCGCGCGCATATATATATATATATATATATGAAGGGAAAAGGATATTTCTTTAATTTGTATTCTTTGTTAAACTCCATGGTGATATTTTTGCTTTTCGGGGTTTCAACTTTTTATTTTGATCGTGTATTGAGACATAAAATCTATAAATTTTCGAAATAAAATTTATATATTAAAAAATTACGTAAAAATTACTATTAGCCAAAATAATTAATAATTCAAAATATTTAAAGACAAATAAAAAAAATCATAATAAAAAAGAACAATTCATTTTACTTTCGAAATTCGAGCACCACCATGTAAATTGGGACATATAGAGTAATACTCCCTCCGGTCCACTTTATATAATTTTTTGGGCTTTTTTTTTATTACGATATTTTATTTTTTCAGATATCAAAAAAGAATTAACTTCTTTTTTCTAAAGTTGCCCTTGAATTAAAGTGTCTTTGAGTATCTGTTATATTTTCAATGAACAAATTTAAGTTAATATGGTCAATTTTATTGTTAATTGATGCTTAATGAGTATAAAAATAAATTAAAGTGGACATGAGGAAATATTTATTAAGATATTTATTAATACAATGTAGATTGCATAATTCAAAACGTTATACTCAAGGCCAAATTGCCGAGTTTGACTGAACAGCTAAAAGGAGGCGATGCTTCTTATGGTGTGGAAAACAATCCAAAAGGCTAAATTAGTTTTTCATTTTTTTCTCGACGTAAAAGGAAACCTTTTAGTATCAGGAAAAAAATGTATTTGCACAAATTCTTATGTTAAATCAATAATTTTTGTCGTATAATCTCAATCAATAATGTATCAGATTTTCATTTTAATTCGTGATTCTTAAAGTTAACTAAATTACTTGATTTAGTTAGGCACATCACCACCAACTCTTTAGCAAATGGAAAAAAGACAGAAGATGGCTTTTTAGTTAGATTTGTTTTTTTGCTTTTCTTGTTAAAAGCAAAAGAAAAGAAAAATAAGAAAAAGATCCTTTTTAGGACAGAAAGTCTACAAATGCTGCTTCTACAATCTGCATACCCATGAAGTTGGGAAGTTTCTATATACTACTCCCTCAGTTTCATTTTTATGCGAACATATTTAACTACGACACAAAATTTTTTTTAAAAAAAAGATTTTTAAATTTGTGGTATAAAGTAAGACACATATATTTTTTATAGTTATAAATCATTGTATAAACATAAATTATTTTCAAATATAGAAATGAATCATTCTTTATGATACGAACTAAAAGGGAAATATATTCACATAAATTAAAACAAATTGAGTAATTCAATTGATCTCTTAAAAACTAGCAAGAAATTCCATGCTCTTCTCTTAGCAATGATCTGTCTAAAAATTAATTTAAACTTTTATTCTCAAATAAAATGCATGTCAAAACATAACTTAAACTTCAAAAAATTATTTTTTAGCATAATATTTTTTTTTTAAATTTCAACCATATTTATGTAATAGATTTTGCGAATACGACAAGCATAGACTCGATCCCTATCTTGACCCGTGCAGTCGTGACAGATAGCCGTCAGCGCACGTCGTTGCCTTTAGTTTTGGAAGAATGTTATGTGTAATGACAAAGGAGGGCTCAACAGCGTCAACGGAGTTGATAAATAAGTCCAGTTATGGAGGGTAAATCCGTAACTACACTTCTACACTTCTACTTTCTAGATGGTCTTCTTCGACTTCTAGTCTAGAATCATAACGCCGTGGACAGGGAATCAACCAATAAGAACTCTCCACGTGGTGTACGCCAGGATTTTGTTTTTCCTTTTCTGTGGTGTGTGTGTGTTTCACCTAATAGTAGGATGTTTCTGGGTTGTTCTGATGGTAAGCACCCTTCACTTTCAACCAAGAGGTTGTGAGTTCAAGTCACCCCAAGAGCAAGGTAGGGAGTTCTTGGAGGGAAGGATGACGAGAGTCATTTGGAAACAGCCTCTCTACCCCAGGGTAGGGATAAGATCTGCGTACACACTACCCTCCTCAGACCCCACTAATGAGATTATACTGGGTTGTTGTTGTTGTTGTTGTTGTAGGCCACTTTAATATAACGACAATCTCAACAAGAAAGTTGGTTTGAAGCCTGAAAATACTTTTATGTCCTTGCCATTTTTTTTCTTCTAACAATCATGTTAAATTTATCATTTTTCCAGATTAAAGTTTAGGGGAATATGAAGAAATATTTAGAGCAACAATTTCTAGAGATGGATTATACGAAAGTGAAATTAAGTAGGTAGATGGATAAAAATTCAATAAGATTCTAAGAGATTATTAGGTTTTATTTTTATTACCAGTTTTTGTCTCGAAAATCGCTCTTAGGGCAGGTTCCACGTGGGATTGGATATTGAAGGTTGTTAACAGGAATCTTCTCAAGAGTAGTCAAACTTGAAAGAAGTAAAAAAAATTCTGACAAAGGATGTTTAATATATGTTATATAATTCTAAAATCTAATATTTTACCTATATACGCAGTGTAATTTTTTGACGAATGATAATCGATTGACCAACCTTACCGACTTGCTCATATATATAAGTTAAATGTCCTAATACATAATAAAATATGGAATAGTAGTGTTATAACTTAATTAATAATATACATGTATATGGAAGTCTTTTTAATATGCCATTCGAAATAGATGTAAAATAACATAGATCTTAGATGCATTACGTATGCTTTCTAGAACCACGCTATACGATCGAAAGGATGAAGTCAATTCTTGCATAAAATCCAACTCCAATGACATTCTCAACATTTAGGAATCTTCTGAAGATTCAAATGCACATAGCATATATTGCGTACTTCAATTCCTACTTTGTTCTAGAAGTGGATATAGGACTTTTGCTAACTTCAAAATACAAAATTCCTACCATGCACATATGTTATATAAATTCACATACATATATTTGCATCATTTTTTGATTTGTCAAATGACTAATGACACTGATAAATTAAACAAATCATGTTAAGGCTCAAGTTTCTCAGATGAATTAATTTTGAATTTCAACTTCCTAGTTATATATATTTTTAAATATTAACCATCGTAACAAAGCCTATTGTTGACTAAATTTTTCTTGATCATCAAAAATAGAAGTACATGTAGTGTTAATATTATGGACTCATTCGAACTCAGAAGTTTTGATTCAGATTATGTATACGTGCTAACAAATTTATTACATAAGTACAAATACTATATTTCGAACCCACTTAGTTTTAGATTTCAAACTCGAACTATAAATTTAAATTCTGTATTCGCCTCTAAAAGTCAAAAGAAAAAAGAAAGAAAAAAAAGATACATAACGAAGTTTACTTTGGTAAAGTAAAACAGCCAAACCAATTAAACTAATTTCTGTCTCCAAGAACCAGCCAAATAACTTTCACCAAGATCTTAAACTAATGTTCATTTGCTACAAAAGAGTAGTAGTAGTATTTTTCATAAACATGAAAGATAAAAAAGTGAATAGAAATTATGATTATTACTATGTGATTCTGATTTGGACAATTTTGTTAAAATCAAGAAGAGCCGAAATGAGTCAGTAAGTACAGAGCTACAGTTGAATAAGAGGTTGCCACGAAATGGGGTTTTGACCTTTTGGGGGTTATTTTCACACGCTAAATTCCTCTTCTCATCCTTAAATCACCCCCTCCTTCTTCCAAATTCTACAACTCCCTCTAAATTTTCACATTTTTTGGGGAAAATTCTACTTTTACTCCTTTCTGTTTCTTCTTTTGTGGTTTTCTTGAGGAATTGAACTTTGTTCTTTAGGAAATTAGAACTATCTTGGTGTTTCTTTGTGCCTTTACCTCAAAATTTAAAACCCCAACCGGGTGTTTTTAAGATCTCAGATTTTTCTGAGTTGGTTTTTGGAGTTGTTGAAAGATTCAAAGGGAACCCCACTTGCTGTTTTCTTGATATCTTTGTGTTACCTTTGTCAAAACTAAATTTTGATTGCTTTTTACTAGTGTTTTGGTCAAATTCTTTGACCCTTTTGGGTGGAGATAAGGAGGATCAAAATTGGAGCTTTGTTCTTATTATTAGTTGCATAAAACTAAGATTTTGAGCCTCAAAAGTTGGGTTTTTGAAGGTATTTTTCATGGGAAATTGTTGTGCAGTACCTAGTACTACTGATATAGATGAACAGAAAAGGCGAAAAAATAAACCAAATCCATTTTCTACACATAATCATGGAAATGGTGGGTGCAAATCCTATGTGTTGGAAAATCCAACAGGTCATGATATTGAGACCACATATGAACTAGGACGTGAGCTTGGCAGAGGTGAATTTGGGGTTACATATTTATGTACTGAGAAATCTACAGGTGAATTTTATGCTTGTAAATCAATATCCAAGAAGAAGCTAAGGACTAGAATAGATATTGAGGATGTGAGGAGAGAGGTTGAGATTATGAAGAATTTGCCTCAGCATCCTAATATTGTTACCTTAAAGGATACTTATGAGGATGATATTGCAGTTCATTTAGTGATGGAGTTGTGTGAGGGTGGTGAGCTCTTTGATCGGATTGTCGCGAGGGGGCATTATACTGAGAGGGCTGCAGCAGCTGTGACTCGCACTATTGTCGAAGTAATTCAGGTGACAATTCAATATTCTTGGTTTGTTTATGATATGCTTTTGCTTCCTTTGCTGTTTAAATGTCAACTTTCTGTTAGTAACTGGTAGAGTTGGAGAACAAAAAAAGAGCTTAGTGAATGACTTATAATGGCTTAGTCCACTTGGTTCGATGACAGTTCATTTTAATTGCTTAGCTTTTAGGTTCGGTCGCAGTTAACTTTAAGCATCTGCTAGCTTATTGAGCACATACTTTAACCAGTGATGCAAAGGTTGTATTGTTTTTGAATTGTTGCTCCGACTGATTATTTTTTCTGGAAAAATTTCATGATTCTCTTTGCTTTCGTAACAGATGTGCCATAAGCATGGTGTCATGCATCGGGATCTCAAACCTGAAAATTTCTTGTTCGGAAACAAGAAGGAAACAGCACCACTGAAGGCAATTGATTTTGGGCTCTCAGTATTCTTTAAGCCTGGTAAAACTCCTAATATTTTTATGTTACTCCTGGATTTGCATAGTTGAGCATTTTATTCACTGTTGCGCTGATTTTACAGGAGAGAGATTTAATGAGATTGTGGGAAGTCCCTATTACATGGCTCCTGAGGTGTTGAAGCGAAACTATGGTCCAGAAGTAGATGTATGGAGTGCTGGAGTCATTCTTTACATCTTGCTATGTGGTGTCCCACCCTTTTGGGCAGGTCGGTTTAGTTACATTGCCAAATGTTTCGTATTTCTCTAAGGCTATATTTCTCTAAGGGGATGGTGCATTCTTTCCTTTTTTCTTTCCCTGTCGATATTTGATACTTGATATGCTATCACCATCACTAATTTCCTTTTCGGAGGGATTGAAGGGGTGTCACTACTCCTGGGTATTCCTAGCAAGAAGAAGTGTAGAAACAGAGAACTCAGTTATCTGGTATCTTAGGTTCAGACACTCTGTATTTTACAACCAGTGCCATAATAACGTAGAAAATCTACTTAACCAGGCTTTTTAACTATCTAAACTTTTTTTCACGCATTCTCCCTCTGACTTGATTTTAGTGGAGGGGAAGTGATAGTTTTAGAGCACTACACTTGAGGAGCCGGCGTTTTAAAAGAGATTTGAATAACTTTATTTGAATGTAAAAGATGCAAAAATGCCTTTTCAATTTTGTGTACTACAGTCCTATTTTGTCACCTTTGTGCCAAGATACCTAGGTATTACTCATTAAGTTAATTGTTACTTGAGTTGCCCTGGTTATCTGATATATCCCAAATTAAATTACTTAGATTAGATGGTAGTCCAAACTAGCTTTCTTCTATATTACATTGTTCTTGAACGAAAAACATATGTTACTTCCCAAGACTATTTGAAAAGTTTTCTGTACAAATTTGTTGTTGATCCAAATCATTTGGTCCTGCGCATAACTTAGATTGAACTTTTGTAATGTATTCCAAAGTAAAAGTTATCAAATGCCATGATAACAATCAAATGGAAGAGTATTGTTTATGTGCAGTAAGGTGCTTTATCAATTAAGTAACTATTTCCGGGTTTCCAGCAGTCATATGTATGTAATTTTTATCTGTTCCTCATTGCAGAAACTGAACAAGGAGTTGCTCAAGCGATCATTCGATCTGTTGTGGATTTTAGAAGAGATCCTTGGCCAAAGGTCTCTGATAATGCAAAGGACCTTGTGAAGAAGATGCTCAACCCTGACCCTAGCAAGAGGCTTACTGCTCAGGAAGTGCTAGGTAAACTATGCTCTAGAACAAAGCATACCAATTTGGAATTCATTATTCCATTTTTCAAAGTCCGTTGAAGTTGATTTACAACTCATTGCCGAATATATTTTCTTTGCAGATCATCCTTGGATACAAAATGCTAAAAAGGCGCCAAATGTTTCTCTCGGTGAAACAGTGAAAGCAAGGCTCAAGCAATTTTCTATGATGAACAAGCTTAAGAAAAGAGCTTTAAGGGTGCGCGATTCTGCTCCTAGCGAAACAAGATTATTGTTTCTCTGTCATATTTTTTCTTCACTTCAAATATTTTTCTGAAATCAGGTGGCTAGTCTTGGATTGCATAGCTTGCAAATTTTCTACCATTTGTTTCTAAATTGTGCCTTTTCTACCTCACAGGTTATTGCTGAGCAAATGTCTGTGGAGGAGGTGGCTGGAATAAAGGAGGGATTCAAATTGATGGACATAGGAAACAAAGGGAAGATTGACATGAATGAGTTGAAAGTTGGATTGCAGAAGCTTGGACATCAAGTCCCAGATACTGATGTACAAATTCTAATGGATGCTGTAAGTGTTAATATTTTCCAGAATCATTATTCTTTTTGACTTGAAATGATTGCAGATGCTTAGCTAATATACTCCTGGCAAAATTTAAGTTACATACTTCTTCGATCTTGGTAGCTTTGACGGAATCACCTTTTCTCATGACCCTTGCTAGACATCTGGTCATACATAGTATTAACTAAAAGAACTTATTACTATATTATAACGACAGCCATTGGCGTAGAAGCTTCCCAATGTATGTGGCGGTGTTTGACTGGACACGGTGTTTAAGAAAGAAAGGAAAACTTGTGGTCTAGAACAAGCCATAAATATTTATGTGGCTATATATCATCTCATTAAGGGTAAGATGAGAAATTTAAAGTTTTGTTTCCAAATAAAGAAGTATGATATTCTTTTTGGGACGGGCTAAAAGGAAAGTATGAACACATAAATTGGGATAGAGACATCTTTTATTTTGCCAAATCAGAAGAAAAGCTAAACAATGATACTTCGACAGGGCGATGTTGATAAAGATGGATATCTGGACTATGGGGAGTTTGTGGCAATCTCAGTCCACCTTAGGAAGATGGGCAATGATGAGCACTTGAAGAAGGCATTTGAATTTTTTGATAAGAACCAAACTGGGTATATAGAGATTGACGAGTTAAGGGAGGCATTATCCGACGAGATTGAAACCAACAGTGAAGAAGTTATTAGTACAATTATGCAAGACGTGGACACGGACAAGGTCAGTTATACTTTTCAGACTCGTCTGACTTCTAAACCTTTTTTGGAGCAGGGAAAAATGACATGAAATCAAAATGCATGGTATTCATATGCTAGCGTTCTATTCTTTTGCAGGACGGACGCATAAGTTTTGATGAGTTTGCTGCAATGATGAAGGCTGGTACAGATTGGAGAAAGGCATCACGACAGTATTCACGAGAACGATATAATAGTCTCAGCTTGAAATTGATGAAAGATGGATCCTTACATGGGAATGATGATAGTAGATAGCTTGAGAAAGAGTAAAATCCTTGGCTCGGGAGTATTATGAAATTTTAAACGTAAAAAGCTCATCTTTTGGCTTTTCAACATATTCTTTTTACACTTTTTAACTTTGATTTTCTCACCTTTTGTTGTTTGTCTGAACGCCCCCCCATTGGTAGGGGATCAATGGTCCCCAGTTTTTGCAATTATGTTGGTTTTTTCTTCTTTTGTTTGTTTGGAAGGTTGAAGAAATGTGTATGAAGTATAGGAAGGTGATTATTCTGGTTGTAAATAGTCTGTAATGTACACTTTCAATTATTCAGTCATGAAAAATCAATTATTTGAGTATATCATTTTCCGTTTAAAATTTCAAGTGGTTCATGTCTTTCTTATTTTTTGTATTATTTCCTGAATTTCCTAAAGAAAATCTGAATATCGTTTCTCATCCCATTATATATTAGAGAAAACTGCCCAGTTTGGCATTCAAAAATGCTATCAATATTAGCCAAGTCATAAAATGTACCAATATTAGTCCAATTGGCTACTTGTATGTATCTCCCTTAAAATTTTAGTCTAATTGGACCCCTTAATTTTTTAGCAGCTTTTTTTCCCAATTTCTTTCTAGAAATATCACAACTTACTTTCAGCTTGAGAGCAAAGATAGTTCAACATTCTATAGCTTGTCCAGAATCAAGTCTGGACAAGTGTTTATCACAAAAATATTACAAATTTTTACATAAACCAATGCCGGAAAAGAGAGACGGAGAAACTTGCAAGTTAATGATAGAAACCCAAGTGCAAAAAAGTGATAAATGAAAATCATAAATGCGAGTATATTGATACAGTAGCTTAGCAAAATAAGTTGAAAAGTGAAGAAGAAAATGAGCTAAAATTCCATTGAGCTCGCTTAAACTTGAATTTGAAAATTTATGTTTCCAAAATTGAAATTTATTCGAGTGGGTGTTGTTGGAATAGATTGGGTATATCTTAAGGAGTTTAATATCAATTTTGAAATAATTTGATAGACTTTTGAGGTGGTTTTAATTGAAAATTCAAAGTAGTAGATGCTATGTATATCCCTAGTGTATCCCATATCTATCAGATGTATATCCTCTGCTTATCCATGTATACGCGTGTGTGAGAAATATATGAGATACATGTGTCACAGAGAATTTTTTAAACTCAGATTTCAACTATGAATTTTGATTCTAAACCAGTTCAAATCAGCTCCAATTTTACTCAAATTTTTCATATGGCCTCATTTGTGTTTTCAAGGAATTCCAGTCATATCCATTGAAAAAAAATTCCTTTTCTAAGACTTTTGAATGTTGTACATCATTGATAATGATTTTTAACTCCAAACCAGTCCAAATCACCTCCAAACTTTCACAAATTTTGTGAATTGTCTCATCTATGTATTTTAACGAATTTTAACCATACCCATTGAAAAAAAAAGAAAACTAGGAGTGTTGTATATCATTGGTAACTTTTTCTTGTTATTTTTAGTAATATGACTTAGTGGCAGAAGCTTTAGCCGCTGAATTTGGATGGAAATGGCGCAATCAGTTAGGATTCACTAATTTTGCTCTTGAACTAGATTCGACAATCATCGCTAATATGCAAAGAATATGAAGCTCAAGACAAGATTATAAACACTGCTAGTTGAATATGTACATATTGCATAGCTACTTCCTCCGCAGTTCGTCATCTTCTTCTTCTTCTGTTTCAACGGAAGGAAAGCGAAGAAGAATATGAACTTAATTACCTACCAAAAGACGAATGACGCAAACAGCAGAAGACAACTAAGTTTAACCCAACACCATGCTATATATAGAGAGAGGGTATGAAAATAACAAAACCTGAGATATTTTCATTTTTAATTGGATATTTCCTTTAATTTCTTGATACAAAAGTAAGCCATTTCTATTGGCTTAAAAAAACAGAATTAGGAAACTACTAAGGAAATTCTTAGACGGTATAAGAAAGGGCACTCTCCAGAATATGGGCACTGTAAGAACAACTAGAAACTAAGTAATTATAATGAGAAATTAATGTGACATATAAAATAACTAATGCGTTAATACAGACAAAACTATTTTCTTTATGGAAGCGTTGCAGAATTAGTATGAAGCTCTGGGACTAGATATTGATCCCTATGATCCAAGTTATATACTCTATAATATAGGGTTTATCCATATAGGGGTAGAATATCACATGGGATTAGCTATCCACCTTTTATATAGAATAGCTAATCCCGCCATTTTAGTATAAAAGTATCCCAAGATTAGCTAATAGATATAACCAAACATGGGATAAATCCAATCCCAAATTCTATCTCGGGATTATTATCCTTATCCCTTGTACTAAACAGGAGTATTATCTTCTACTTATATTATTTTCCTTAACACTTTTAATAAGTTTAAACCATCAATATCGAATCGATTATTATGTTTTAAGGAACTTTAATGGTCAGGGAAATATTTTTTTAGATTCACATCATATAGTGATAGCAAATTTTTATCTTTGAATAGAAAACCAAATCGCTTTAAATTTCAACATATAATTTTAATTTATGAGGTACTAACATATAAGTTTTCTTTGAAACTCTAAGCATCACCAAATTTTAAGCGGGTCCTAATACACTGTATTTACTTTAATTCCTTGTGCTCAAAAGAATAATTACTGTTTTGTATTTTTTTTTAAATTTAAGTTACTCACGTTTATATGAATCCTTGTAGGAATTAAATTGAGTGTATAGATTAAAAATATCATTCAACTCTTATGGGCATTTTATAATTTAATTTTTAACTTGGAAACTTAATCTAAAAAAAAAGAAGAAGAAGAAAACCCTCTTAAGTTTTCTATGACTGTAGCTAGAATGGCTTTTCAGTTACAATGAGTAATATAGAGCGAAGTTTCAGTTACTAAACAAAATAAAATGCCTTTTAAAAACAATTTTCATTAGTTCATTTACCAAATAATTGAAAGCAAATCTTTCTACTTTAGGAAAGAAGCTGAAGCACCAATGCATGGCACACACCGCCGTTCAGAGCGTTGGCACTCTTTTTGTACTGAATTGGGAATATCCAATTCACACTTATATTATTTGTGGAGGTAAGCTTTTATGTCCTTTTCCTCTTTGTATTCATTTTTTTGAATTTTAATAGTGTAAGCCAAATTCTCGTCAGTCGCTATTTCAGGGCCACTTTATTCAAAAACAAATTGGGGATATAATAATTTTTTTTCACAGCAATTGAGGGTAGGTCACGCCTATCAGAACTGGCAGAAGAAATATGACTACATAACAAACTCAATATTTAGGTTCATTACATTTTTCTAGGGAATTGCTCTTATATTATTTAAAATTGAGCAACTTTTTATTAAACTTTTAATCTAATATTACTTTCACCGTTAGGAAAATGTCTCATTTTCGAGCGATTCCTTAAAAAATTCCAACTAAGGACATTTTTAAACCATTGTCAAAGGTTGAGTGATAAATTTGGACTTTTTCTCAAATAATTGGACGTGTAGAGTCCACCTAAACGTTGGAGCTCCATAATTACTGGAACAAGAAAAAATGCTAATAATAAAATAGAACGGATATATATATATATATATATATATTTAGACCTTCACCATTTTTTATCTGAAAAGAGCAAAAACAAGGAATTCTTTGATGGAAAATGAAAATAGTTTCGACCGATCGGCAATTTCGTCTTTTGCCCAAGATATTTTAGGCACAGATCCAAAAAAGTTGCTCCATAAAAATTTCTTTATCAAATCATGCAAGAGACGAGAGAGTAATAAATTATTGATGAGAGGAACGTGGTTGACTATCAAATTTGGACATCTCTTGACCTATACATAAAGGACACAGCTGTGTCTATCAAATTTCCAACATTCTGTCTATTAATATTTCATAATGGCAAATAACATTGAAATCATGCAAATTATAGAGCATCTTAATTTTCTTGAATTAAGTTAGGGCATTAAAAAAGTATTTCAAGATGAATGATTGATACTCTAATAATTGATTGATATGCTACGTGGAATTTTAGGAGCAGCATCACTTGATTAGTAAACATTTAATAATATCTTAAATACCAACCATACTTGTTGGAATACGGACGTTTCAATATTAAAACAATACTCCATCCCTTCTATTTTAACTGTCTCTTTAGTTTTTTTTCACGTTCGTTAAAAAACTACTTCCTCCGCCCCTTGTTGTATCGGATCGTATCCTTATTATAATTATAATATTTGTTTTAATTGTTATTTATATTTGTTGTATTATATTGTTACATTCATTGTTATGTAACAATAAAAAGAGCCATTTTATATAACGATCGATTTGATGTGGTCCTATTATTACGTATTTTTCTTTTCAATTATACCCTTATTTAATACTTATTAATCCTATTTTACCCTTTCCCCTATTTTATTATTTTAACTCCAATCCAACCTAGACCTACTGTATTCGTTCATCTCTCGTATTCTACTTTTTCTTTTTATTGCTAATAATTGTTAACTTTTTTCTTTAATTAGGTTTCTGATATTGTTTTCATGGATTGAATAACTTTATATATATATACAAAATAGAAATACAACATATATATAATTAGGTTTGGGAGGGAATTTAAAATAAATAAATAAGATAGAACGGGTGATAAAATAGTCGAAAGCAGTTGTCTTGAACCACTTTTATGAGTTATTGTTGATAAAATCTAAACTTGATTGAAATTAAGGATATTTTAGTAAATTTATCAGTTATAGTATAATACCATACAATCAAATCAAATAATAAAATATTATTAAACAATATCAAAGGATACAATCTATTCAAACATTGTATTCACAATACAATACATTATAAAATGATGGGTAACAACCATCCAAACTTTAATTGATTTTTGGTTATTTTCACATATATTAAGGAATCCACATTTTAGCATTAATTGATAATGATCATTGACCATATTAACCTTAATTTGTTCATTGAAAATACACAAATACTCCTATGCTCTTTACTCCAAGGGCAACTTTGAAAAAAAAGAAGTTAATTCCTTCTTGATATCTGAAAAAATTAAATATTATGGGCCACAGAAAAATATCAAAAATTAATTAAAGTTGACCGGAAAGAGTAATAAATATATGATATAGTTTATTAAGTTACCTCCATTAAATGTTTTTTGAGTAATACTAAAAAGAACTATTTACTTCTTTAATATTAAGGGTATAGTTGAAAATAATTAATAAATAAACTTGAAATTCTAAATTGACAATTTGAGACAAATATTTTGAGCTAAAGCGATAACTAAAATGGGAGGGAGTAATATGCGATGATCTCTTATCACTTCTCATTATCCCATAATCTTGAAAAGTAGCCATAGCTCTTAATTAATTTTTATTACCCCATGATATTAAGAAGTAGCCATAACTGCATGAAACCGCTCTCCTACATTCTTCACTTTCTACCCCACTACCTAAACACTAAATCATCCATTAACCCATCCTTTTCATGATCTCATAACTTATGACTCCATTTTCTTTCTAATTTATTTTTAGGAAGAATTCTTACACCAATAAATAGGAGTGTTTCTTCCATGAAGTGGGTGTAAAAAATATTGTAGAGTGCAACTAAGGTTAAAATTGTGAAAAATAAAAGAGAGAGTTTTACTTTGTTGAAGGAAGGTGTCCTGGTAGAACTTTGGACTCAACAACTTATTCATAATTTGTTCGAGTCATATAACGTTATTGGCCTGTTGAATTCTGGAAGGGATGAGTCATGAGTATTACCGTTGGTCGACCGGTGAAGATTTTATAGCAGTTGGCTTGAATATTTTTTAAAAAAATAAGATATTTGCGCCTCAATATGAAGAATATTTTCTTTTAACTCTACTTTTAATTTTACCAACAACACTTAATAGGAGTATTTATAGGCATGTAAAATTTATTGGATTCACATTTAAAAAATAATTCGGATTATGTTTTAAATATAGTAGTCCAAATAAATTATGGACTAATATAATTGGATTAATTATTTAAGTCCAATAAATATTAACTGGGCTACAAGTGATGAGCTCACTTCATTAGGCCATGTCATCTTCCTAGAGGCCCAATTTAGTGCCACGTGTCAAATGACGTAGCACGTCAAGTCAAACGGAAGAGCCAATAGGATCGTGCTACATGTTAAAATGACATGGCATGCCAAGCCAGACGGAAGAGCCAACAGAATTATGCCACGTGTCAAAATGACAAGGCATGCCAAGTCAAATTAAAAGGCAAATAAAATTGTGCCACATGTGCAAGTGACTTGTTTTGGCCAATCAAATGCGGCCTTGTCATGTTTAATCTGATTGGTTGGAAAGAGTTTGTTCTCATCACAACTCTTTTTTTCCACAATTATAAATATGGGTCTTCATAGCTCAGAAAAGGGACTAGAAATCATAACAAGAAGCAAGAGAAAGCTCGTGGATCAAACACCGCAAATTTCTCTACAAACTTCAAACTTCAAGCAATCAAGTTTAAGTCCAAGAAATCAAGTTGAAGCTCAAGAATGAAGAACAAATCAGAATTTATTTACTGTTGGAAAGAATAATCAGATTAATCATAGAGTAACATTCATATTGTTTGAAATCAAATTTTAGGATTGTTGCAATATTTTTTCAATATCGATTATTTTCTTAAACCAATTTTATTGTCTACGGTATTAACGCTATTCGAGTCATTGACTTATGTCCTAATTTGGTATGAATATGAACGAGTATTAATTACTCTTACGCTAATATCCAATAATATGTACTAGTTCTATAAGTGTAAGTCAAAAGATATGCATCATTTAGCTTTCAAATTACTGTTTTCTTAAAACCAAATGAGTATAAATAGCTGTCGCGGTCGCGAAAGTTCGAGAACTTTTTTAGATGAGAATTGAACAAAAGCCATCTTCTGTTTTATTCTCCCTGACACTCGGGCGTACAAATCGAAATGGAAAACTGAATCAAACCAAAAAGTTAAACCACATAGATTAAAAAATTCGATTAGGTTTGGTTTGATTTGATTTGGTATTGAGTAAAAAATTCGAACCAAACCAATATATAAATATATAATTTTATATATACTGTTAAGATTTTATACAAAATTTTCTTTAAAAAATATCTAAAATTTTTGGGATTCTCTTACGGGATATACAACAACAACAATAACAATCCAGTATAATCCTACTAGTGGGGTCTGGGAAGGGTAGTTTGTACGCAGACCTTATCTCTACCATATGATAGAGAGGCTGTTTTCGATAGACCTTCGGCTCCCTCCCTTCAAGAACTCCCTATCTTGCTCTTGGGGTGACTCGAACTCACAACCTCTTGGTTGGAAGTGGAGGGTACTCACCACTTACGGGATATAATATTTAAGAAAATATGAAGTGCTCCATATTTATTAACCTTAAATAATGGGTTGTATGATCAATTTCTTAATTATCAAGTGTTACTGAAATGCGTCAATCTTTTTGCTCTTCCATATTCATATGTCAAGATCTATTAAATTCTTATATCTTTTTCGAATTTGAAGTGGTTATTATTATCTAGGTATCATATTGATTTTTATGTTTAATTACTAAATTCGATTAACCTTGAAAGTGTATATCAACAAAAAATTATTGTCAGATGACTAAAAAAATAACTATCATGTATTACTAAGTAAATTCTCCCACAAGAATATTTAATAGATAATATGTTTGTCAATTTTTTATATTTTTACTAAACATATATTTACTTATAAAAAATTTAACAAAGTAAGATTGAAATAATATTTAAGTAACAAAAAACCCACCGACAAAACCAAACTAGTCCAAACCGATATAATTGGTTTGGTTTGGTTTTGATAAAAACCGAACCAACCCGGTCCATATACACCCCTACTTGACACAGATAATAAAAGTCTACTAAAGTCTAAATTACTTATTTTCTTTCACAAAAAATTGTAGTATTATTTGAAGTCTAGATTACTCATAGTCCATTAGTAGTAATTTGAAACATAATTTAACGTCTAAATTGCTTATATCCTATAACTAATTTACTATACCTTATTATTTCCAACTTCATAAAGTTTTGGCTAGCAAAGAACCTTCTAGAAATTTTCTCTTTGGATAAATAATTACTTCAAGATATTTTTTAGATTTTGATAATAAAAAAGATTTTCTAAAAATAACATATACTTGAGCATGATTTCTTTTAAAACAAAGTACCTTTTAAAATATTTTCATCTAAACTTTCTGTTCGAGACATTTTAAAAGAAAAATCCGAACACCAAAGGGAGCAAATTGTTTCTACAAAATTATACTCCCCTGTTTCAATTTAGATGACACATTCTCATCGAGAATCAAATTGACAAAACTTTGAAGCTAAATTAGATTATTCAACTCAATATTTTAAAATTAAAATTTAGATATTCAAAAACTATACGAAAAGTACAATAAGTTACAATTTTTCTAATATAAATATTATAAAAATATATATATTTTAAGATATTAGTCAAACTATACACAATTAGACTCTCGATAAGCGAAATGCGTTATCTAAATATAAACGTAAGGAGTAAAAGATAATTATTTTTGGGATGGGGAGGGGGGGGGG
>AWOL01S0009468.1:100354-111739 GCA_000715115.1 Nicotiana otophora | reverse complement strand
CTTAAATACTTAGTATATTTGATAATAAAACATCACCAATAAAACTTTTCATCTTTCTCTTGTATCAACAAGAGAAAGATGGACAAGGAGGGTAGTGTGTACGCAGACCTTACCCCTACCCTGGGGTAGAGAGTCTGTTTCCAATAGATCCTCGGCATCTTTCCCTCCAAGAACTCCCACCTTGCTCTTGGGGTGACTCGAACTCACAACCTCTTGGTTGGGAGTGGAGGGCACCTACCATCAGAGCAACCCACATTGTCCATCTTTCTCTTATATCATCTCCTATATTGTCAAATGGGACCCTGCTGATTTGGCGTATCAAAAGATCTATGTGAATGACGTGGCCAAGAGGTGCACGGAAGCAATATTCATCACGTGTACTTTACACGTCTAACCTATTAGAGGGATACAGATTTTTGTGGGCCCCGAGGAAATATTGATTCAATAGTGAACTTTGGCAGTTTGTGTTCATAGCTTGCTTTGTAATGGTGTATTAGTATAATTTTATTTTTTGTTTAATTTAGGAAAAAATAATAGAGATGAAGAAGTAATCTTGGTGTTTGTAAACTTTCAATTTCTTTTACAGATGAGATTTTATCTTTTTACAGAATACAGAAATAGGGGTGTAAAAGGAGTCAGGAATCTCAAGTATTGGCGTGGTGGCCATTTATGCTAGTGATATGATGCTTTATGACTTTGGATCTCCAATTCAGTTGGTTGAAAAAGCCAATTATTGTTCAAGCAATGGTGGCCATATTTTTTTGTTGAAGCAATGGAAATATTGAATCATAAATGATAAATCATGCGCTTTCTGATTTGCGTAATTCTTCTGTCTAAACTGCGGTGTACCAAGTCGCTCCTGAATCAACTTTACCTTTTCCAAGGCATCCTTCACCAAGTCAGTACCATATAACTTAGGCTCACCGGGCTCAAACCATCTGATGGGCGAACGACATCGCCGACCATATAAAAAATCAAATGGAGCCATCTCTATGCTGGATTGGTAACTGTTATTATAAGCAAACTCGCCCAAAGGCAAAAAATGATCCCTCTGACCTCCAAAGTCAATCACACATGCCCTCAGCATATCCTGCAAATTCTGAATTGTCCGCTCTGACTACCCATCGGTCTGCGGATGAAAGGCTGTGTTGAGCTCTACACGGGTCCCCAATTCACTCTGTACTGCTCCCCAGAAATATGAAGTAAACTGGGGACCTTTATCTGATATGATAGAAATTGGTACACCGTGCAACCGAACTATCTCCTGGATATAAATCTGGGCCAACCTCTCTGAAGTATAAATAGTCACAACCGGAATGAAGTGTGCCGATGTGATGACACAAAATGTCATCTTTAAATTTAATAATTAATTTTGTGTTCTAATACCTCAAAAAAGTACTATTTATCATTTTTCGATTTGCGTGCACAGTCCGTAAAAATTTTCGAAAAGTTTTTATGTGAAAAATATATTAAAGTATGAATTAGAGCTTTAAAACTCAACTGAGTTGACCTTGGTCAACATTTTGAGCAAACAGACTCTGATCAGTATTTTGACAGTTCCGGTAGGTCCGTATGGTAATTTTAGACTTAGGAGCGTGATCGAAATTTTATTTGGAAGTCCGTAGTGAAATTAGGCTTGAAGTGGCTAAAATAGGAATTTAAAGTTTGGAAATTTGACCAGGGAGTTGACTTTTTAATATCGGGGTCGGAATATAGTTCTGAAAATTGTTACGGCTCTGTTATGTCATTTATGACTTGGGTGCAAAATTTGAGGTCAATCGGACTTGATTTGATAGGTTTCGACATCGAATGTAGAAGTTAAAAATTAAGTTTCATTAAGCTTGAATTGGGGTGTGATTTATGATTTTAGCGTTGTTTGATGTGATTTAAAGTTTTGACTAAGTTCGTATAATATTTTAGTACTTGTTGATATTTTTGGACGGGGTCCCGAGTACCCCAAGTACGATCCGGATCGAAATCGGATCAATTTTTGGACTTAGGCAAATTCTGAAATTTACAGCTTTTGGTGTCTTCGCACCTGCGGAGGGACTGACCGCAAGTGTGGACTCGCACAAGCGAGTTGTGGCTCGCAGAAGCGGACAAAGGGCTGCCCAGTTGGAGCCGCAGAAGCGGAAAGAGCTCCGCAGAAGCGAAGGACGCGCAGAAGCGAAAGGCATGGTCGCACTTGCGGTTGCGCAGAAGCGGACCATATTCCGTAGGTGCGAGACTCCTAGACAGAATGTTAAAAACAGAGGAGTCCGAAATTTTGTCATTTTGACATTTTCAAAAGCGGGTAAGGCAATTCTTTTGAGCGAGAACTCACAGGAAAGTTTGAGGTAAGTCCCTTGTGAGCCTTCCTACTCCATAATATTGGATTATTATTGAATATTTCGAATAGATTACATATTTTTGAGGTGAAATTAGAGGATTTAGGCCCAGGGATTTCAAAATGAGAAATTGAGATTTAGAGGTCAAGTTGAGGTCGGATTTTGGTAAAAGTAGTATGGGTAAACTCGTGGTTGAATGGGCGTTCATATTTCGTAACTTTTGCCGGATTCCGAGATGTGTAGTATTTTCTTATGGAATTAATTTTTTAATTTTTATTGATTGTATCGAATTAATTATGACTAGATAGGAGACGATCGGAATCGGAAAAATGATGAAAAACCATACTACTTGATTAAATTGGAGCAAGTCGAGGTAAGTGACTTGTCTAACTTTGTGTGGGAGAAATTCTCCTAGGATTGATAATTGTAATATGTGGAAAGTCGTGTACATGAGGTGACGAGTGTGTACACGGGCTAAATATGAAAGATTATGTTTTAAATTGTGTAGATCATTGTTGCGCATTAATTAAATTATTTTATTTTGTTACATTCTTCATTATTGATTTAATGTTTATATTTTAAATTTGCTTGACCTTTTCCTGCTAATCGTTTTATCTGTTTAGTTGGAGCTTGATTTCTTTTATTATATGCAATATTTGAGTTGATTTTCTTTAAATTAAATATTATTAATATGAAGTAATTGACATTTTAAAATTTGGTATCGAAGCAACGTATTAAAATTTTTGAAATATCAAATTGCTGAATTATTTATTTCTGAATATTTTTGTCAGATTTTCGTACTCATTGTGATGGAGCAGTGAGATCTTTATTGTGGATAAATATTATTGTTGAATTATTTTGACATGAGCCGTGAGCTCTTTATTGTGGAAAAATATTGTTGTTGAATTATTTTGGCAAGTTAAATTATTTGAGAACTTGAGGTACAAATTGTGATATATTGTGATGTTGATACACATGCGTTGATATAAGATCTAGGTATTGAAACGCATGCGGTGAGATAAGAGTGGCTTGAAACACGTGGCTAGTAGGGGGAACTACTAGAAGTCATGCGGTGTGATAAGGATGGCTAAAACGTGAAATGCTATTTCGGGAAAACTATTTTCTTTAAAATAAATTGTGAAGGATCCCGCGGTGAGATAAGGAAATGAGATATTGTGAATTTATTTATGATTTGGGACTACGAGGCGGTACCTCGGGAGTGCCCTTGTTGATATTGATTTATGGCCGCAGCTACCTTTGATTATTTGTTGTGATTTTCTTAAAGTTGAAAAGAAATTTTATTTTGTTTCCACGAGATATTATTTGTCATTATTTGGTGTAATTTAATGGTGACACGCTACTTGATTCATTTCCATTGTTATTTTATTATATTATATTATGAAATATTTTTACCATGCCATTTATTATTTTCTAGTAGGGCTTGACCTGACCTCGTCACTACTCTACCGAGGTTAGACTTGGTACTTATTGGGTACCGCTGTGGTGTACTCATACTACGCTTATTCACATCTTTTTTGTGCAGATCCAGGTACATCATATCAGACTAGACATCAGTAAACTAGCTGTACGAGGAAACTTCGAGGTATATCTGCCAGCGCATGCAGACTCCGGAGTCCCCTTCTATCATTATTATATTTTTTCCTTATTTTTCTTAGACCTTGATATATAGAGACATTGGGGATAAATTTTTAGAAGCTTGTGACTTATTTCTACCGGGTTTTGGGAGTTGAAATTATTTGAATTGTAGTTTATTTATTTCAGATATTTATTATTATTCCGCATTGATAGCTTACCTAGTTTTAGAGACTAGGTACCATCACGACATCCTACAGAGGGAATTTGGGGTCGTGACAAGTTGGTATCAGAGCTCTAGGTTCATAGGTATTATGAGTCACAAGTAGGTTTAGTAAAGTCTTGTGGATCGGTCCGGAGACATCTATACTTATCTTCGGGAGGCTATGGAACTGTTAGGAAAATATTCACTTCTTTGATTCTTTATCGTGCGCACTATTGACTTCAAAGTTCTAAACAAATGTCTTTTTATTCTCTCACAGATGGTGAGGACACGCACAACTGGATCCGATGATAAGACACTTGCGCCCCTGTTGGAGCCGCAAGAGGCCGGGGTCGGGGCAGAGGCCAAGCCAGAGGCCGAGGAAGACCGCATGGTGCAGCTAGAGCTGCTGCACCAGAGCCACAATAATTTCAATATCGGTCATCTCAAGCAATAAGAGATCTGCTCTAGTTTCATAACTGCAGAATGTAATAATACAGGACCGATAGATCCGATTCACAATAACAGAATCTCCCACAAGAGTGGACACATAAACGGGAGTTCTCAAGGACTTACGAGAAACACCTAGAAATTGAGCAAATAGAGAGGACACATATGAATATATAGATCCTGGATCAAATAATACAGAGGCATCTTTGCCGCAAACATAAATAATATCTGTAATCACGGCATCTGAGGCCTCTGCATCCGGTCTGGCCGGAAAAGCATAGAACCAAGCTAGAGTGCCAACTGGCTGGTCTTCGCCTGGCTGACCTCCACCTCTAGGACGGCCCCTACCCAACTATCCTCCACCTCTTGGTGGTCGGACTACTGGGGGAGCAAATGGTGCGGTAATCATAGGCTGCTGACCCTGCTGCGCTGGCCTACCCCGAAGCTTGGGGCAGAATCTCCGTATGTGACTAGGATCCCCGCAGTCGGCACAATGGGCTGCTGATTAACAATCTGGCCCTGCTGACCTGAATACCCACAGGAAGAACCCTGAATAGCTGGTGGGCGATAAGAACTATCTGGTATAACACTGAAAAAAGGTCGCACTGGAGGACCCCGAGGAGGTGGTGGTGCTGGATATGGGGGCTTACTAGACTTCCCTCTCAAGAACTGACCTCTTCCCCAGATGGAGCACCTCTGAACTTTCCAGAATACCTAAAACGCTTATCTCTAGTAACCTGCTCTTGGCTACGCTGACGCATACCCTCAATCCTCCGGGCTATCTCCATGACTAGCTCATAAGAAGTACCCATCTCAACCTATCGAGCCATAGTGGCCTGAATGCCACTATGTAAACCCGCAACAAACCTCCACACTCTCTCCGCCTCAGTAGGGAGTATCATAAGTGCATGGCGAGATAACTCAGAGAATCTCGCCTCATAATCGGTCACTGACATTTGACCATGCTGAAGCTGCTCAAACTAAAACCGTAACTCTTCCCTCTGGGAGGGTGGAATATATACCAGTCCAGGAAGATACGGGTGAACCTATCCCAAGTCATAGGGGGGGAATCTGTTAGTCTGCTAAGAATATAAGACTTCCACCATCTACGGGCCTTGCCCTCTAGCTGAAAAGTAGCAAAGTTAACCCCCTGAGACTCCAATATCCTCATGTTGTGCAGTCTGTCCCTGTACCGATCAATGAAGTCCTGAGGATCCTCATGTCGCTCACCCCCAAAGACAGGAGGATGTAGTCTAGTCCATCTGTCTAATAGTTTCTACGGATCAACGACTGCAACTGGCTTGGGCTCAAGTATAGCTGCTGCCACTGGCTGGGTTCTACCCACGGGTAGTGCACCCTGGGTCTGATATACAGCAACAGCCTGTCCATGAGCCTGTACGGTTGGAGTCTGTGCTCTCCCGCCCACCTGAGATGTGGCTGGGTCTGCCGGAAATAAACCGGCCTGAGTCATAGTGTCCATGAACCGCAGCATATGACCCATGACATCTTGAAATCCCGGTGCAGATGTGAAATCCACCGGAGCTGTCTCTGCTACAGGCACCTCACCATGTTCCTCAATAATGGGATTCTCTGTTGGACCTACTGGCGGCATAACTAGAACAGTCCTAGGACGTCCTCGTCCTCTACCACGGGCTGGAGTCCTCCCTCGGCCTCTAGCAACTGGGGGAGTAGCTCTTCCCTGGTTTGGAACCTCATTAGAGCACGTTCTCACCATCTGTGAGAGAATAAGAGAAAGATATTTAATACTACAGTAATTGCACGATGGAGTATGAAGAAAGGTAGTTTTCTAACACCCTATAGCCTCTTGAAGATAAATACAGATGTCTCCGTACCGATCCGCAAGACTCTATTAGGCCTGCTCATAACTTGTGAGACCTACGTGAACCTAGTGCTCTGATACCATGTTGTCTCGACTCAATTTCACCGATAGGCCATGATGGCGCCCAACACTACAGGTAAGCAAGCCAACTAGTAATTTAAACATACATCAATTATTTTCAAAATAAGTTTTTAAGTAATTTTATTATTTTACTAGCAACATTAAAGAAAATAGAAAAGATACCAATTAATTTAAATCCAAGAAAAAAAATAATCAACTCCCAATTCTAACAATGGGTGTCAAGATCTGGTGTCACAAGTGTATGAGCATCTAGTAGATTATACAAAACTCTAAATACTGTCTGAAATAAAATAGATAGAATGCAAATACAAGAAGAAGAACTGGTAGCTGCAGAACGGTTCAGAAAGGCAACTCACCACTAGGCCTCAGGATAACGCGGGTGTGCGATGATAGGGCCTCCACTAGTGCCTGCCTCAGATCCTGCACAAAAAGTGTAGCAAGTGTAGCATGAGTACGTAAACAACCTGTACCCAGTAAGTATCAAGCCTAATCTCGAAAAGGTAGAGATGAGATGGCCGACTTTGACACTCACTATGGGTCAATAATAATAATTGAAATAAAACTAGAATATCTAAATCAACATGATTCACATAGTTAACAATAATTTATTTAACCAGCAGAAATAATTAAATTCCTTCAAATGCAACAATTTCCAAACTATTAATTAAATTCACAAACTGCAATTGAAATGCCAAGGTATCGTATAATTATTATTATTATTAAGCACGATTTCTGCCGAGGTCGTACGACCCGATCCAGAGTGTCGTGTACACTGCCGAGGGACGTGCGACGTGATCCATAGATGCATTTATACTGGCAAGGCATTCGTCCCGCTCCACAAGAAAGAAGGACATTTTCTTATGTACCTCCGGAATGAGAGTATATTTATTATAAGATACATTCGAGAGGATGAACAATTTTTTTTAACAATTAATTAATTTAAACAGAAAATTAAGCATATGAGATTTTCATCTCTTACTATCTTTACCTAACAATTCACAATATATACCAAATAATTTAATTAAATAACGGATACAATTTATACAAGTAATTCATGCTTTGAGTCATAAACTACCCGGACTTTAGCATTAATAGTTGCTACGCACGGACTCTCGTCACCTCGTGCGTACGTAACCCCCCACAATTAGCAACAATTATTAATTTAATTACCTATGGGGTAATTTCTCCCTCACAAGATTAGACAAGAGACTTACCTCAATTTACTCCAATTTAATCTAATAGAAGGTCTTCTCCACGATTATCCAACTATGTGTGGCTTGAATCTAGCCAAAATATTTCGATACAATCATTAAAAATTATAGAAATCAATTCCATAATAAAATACTACATTTTTCAATAAAAATTCAAAATTAATTCAAAAATCGTTTGTGGGGCCCACGTCTCGGAATCCGGCAAAAGTTACGAAATATGAACGCCCACTCAACCACGAGTCTACCCATACCAAAATTACTAAATTCCGATAATAATTCGGCCCTCAAATCCTCAAATTTAACCAAGAGAGTTTTCAAACGTTTTCAACTTAATTCACCAATTAAATGATAAAAACAGTGATGGATTCGGGTAATTTAACCAATATTGAGTTAAGAACACTTACCCCGTT
The DNA here is from genome assembly GCA_000715115.1 of Nicotiana otophora. Classification (NCBI taxonomy): domain Eukaryota; kingdom Viridiplantae; phylum Streptophyta; class Magnoliopsida; order Solanales; family Solanaceae; genus Nicotiana; species Nicotiana otophora. The sequence goes on along the minus strand of AWOL01S0009468.1, from coordinate 103,625 downwards.
ATTTTCTCTGAAAATTTCTCAAAATTCGCCTTAATCCGAACTAAAACTCTCTGCCTAGTGATTTCTTCTATGCGATCGCAAACAACGCCACGCGATCGCGATGCATAGACTGGCCCAACCTACGCGATCGCGGACTTGCCCACGCGATCGCATAAAATAAATTTTTCTGTTGCCCAATTAAGCCAACGCAATCACAACCCCATTCACGCGATCGCGTAGAACAAAATCGCCTCTTCCCAAATTACTATACGCGATCGCAGACGAACTTACGCGATCGCGTATAAGGAAAATCAGAAGAAAATACCAGCAACTATCAGCTATCTCTCAAAGGCCAAAAATAATCCGCTAGCCGTCCGAAACTCACCCGAGCCCCTCGGGACCTCAACCAAATATACCAACAAGTTTCAAAATATCATACGAAATTAGTGAACACTCGAATCACACCAAACAACGCTAAAACCATGAATCATCCTACAATTCAAGCTTAATGAAACTTAAGATTTCCAACTTCTACATTCGGTACCAAAACTTATCAAATCAAGTCCAATTGACCTCAAATTTCGCACATAAGTCATAAATGATATAACGGAGCTATAAAAATTTTCGGAACTGTATTCCGACTCCGATATCAAAAAGTGTACTCCCCGGTCAAACTTCCAAACTTAAATTCTTGTTTTAGCCATTTCAAGCCTAATTTAACTACGAACTTTCAAATAAAATTGCGAACACGCTCCTAAGTCCAAAATCACCATACAAGGCTATTGGAACCGTCAAATTCCGATTCCGGAGTCGTTTTCTTAAAATGTTAACCGAAGTCAAACTTAGCATTTTAAGGCCAACTTAAGGAACCAAGTGTTCTAATTTCGATCCGAACACTTCCAAATCCCGAACCAACCATCCCCGCAAGTCATAAATTAATAAAAGTACATACAAGAAGTTTTATTTAGGGAAACGGAGTTTTAAAAGTCAAAATGACCGATTGGGTCATTACAACTTCAAATCCCGTGAAATTTCCACTCTGAATCCAATCCATTCTCTTGTTTGGCTTAATTCAAAAATTAAAACTTTTATCCAACAAGGAAACTAGTTTGAAGCTCTCTTAGCCTATTCTAAAGAACCTTATTTTCCTCTCAAACACCTCCAAATTCACTTTTTTTGCTCTCCTAAAAGCTTGCGCCTTTCTTCCAAATTTACAAATTGGGAAAACAATCCATGGCAAAATGACAGGGTGGAGAAAAATAGCTTCCATAATTACTGTATATTAAGGCGGAAGAAAAATAAGGAAAGAGAAGAGGAGAAAAAAAGGAAAAGGGTGTAACTAAATTCCTTGATTGAAGGCACAAATAATAGATTTGGGAGCCTTTTAAGGTGGATTGTATATATTTTGTAACTAAAATGTGTTTAAGTCGGGTAAATACCAAAACATGAATATTTTTCGTAATAAGATTTCAAATAGTGTATAAGAATGAAAAAAATCCCTTTATATAGAATTAGGCTTATTCAATTGAGGTATTATCACTTTTAGCCTGCACAAGAAATTATTTACATTTGGTAGCCGAAAAAGTGTATAAAACTTATATAATTTTTGTACATAACATACATAATGTATATACAAAAAATATACAAATTTTATATATTTTTTCGGCTATTATTCTTACAGCGGCCATACGGTGTCATTTTTCCTATTCAATTATTATTTTCCAAGCACTATTTGCTTTTTAGCCGTGGTTGAAAATTTACTGCATTGTTGCAGTTAGCTTAACTAGAGTAAATAAAAAAAATTGCCCTTAATTCTTTTTAGTACCCAAAGTGAATCGAAGCCATTAGTTTTTATACTAGACAGATGGCAAGAACCAAAAGGAGAATTGAATATTACTGGATTTAAAATCACCGGAGCAAATCCCGACCCGAGTATTCTTACTTTCGTTGCTGATTCTCTCTCTTCTGTTTCTTTTCCTTTTCAATTTTTTTTGTTTGGTAGGTGTTTCAAATTTTAAAGTGTTGATTATTCAAGGACAATTTATGAAATAAAATAATTTTGCCTCAATTAATAATTGATCTCTATCATTAGTCATTACCAAATTGGTTCATTTATGCCCTTTTTTCGACTGACGGACAGAATATTGTATAATGTTTTATATCTAATTAGTTTTTAACCCATATGATATCTCACGTGCAGCGGCAGAGCGACATGCACCCAAGGGGTGTCAACCGACACCCCTTCGTCGGAAATTATACTATTTAGCTCGGTAATTTTTTTAAAATATGTATATATACTATATAATGACACCCCTTGATTTGTTGGTGAGTTTATTTCTTTATATTTTGACTCTCCTTAATGAAAATCATGGTTCCGCCACTACTCACATATCTTAATTAAATACCCACTCTCATCCCCATTTTTATTCCCTGTATTATTTACTTTTATACCCGACCCCAACCCCCTATTTTAATTTGCTTTTATTTCTTTTTGAAAAATTACCACTTGGTACTTAAACCTTTAGCCGAATTGGCATACAAATTTGTTAGATATTTATTCTTTCATACTATCCTTTAACTTAGCTAGCGTTTGGCCATAGATTCCCAAATTTATTTTGAAAAATTTGTTTTTGGTGAAGTTTAGCTTAAAGATGAAAATGTATTTGGACATACGTTTTCAAAACATATTTCCCAAATTTATTTTGGAAAAACATGTGTATTATTAGGGATTTGGCCCAAAATCAGCTATTGAGCTGGTTTTGGGATTTGGAATTTTGCCAAAATATAGGCAACATTTATGGCCAAATATGTATTTGTCAAATAAAACTCAAGTTTGTTTAGATAAAATCTATGACCAAACGGGTCCTTACATGTTGCTACATAATTTTGGATGCTTTTGGCAAATATTTTTGGTATATGCAAAAACCTAGTATTTGTTATAAAATAAAGACTATAAAGTAAAGAAACCGAAGACAAGTATAGAGGGAGATTGATATTTTTATTCAACTTCAAACTGTTGTACATAATGAACTGAATTCTCCTCTATTTATAGAAGAAAGGAAGCAGCTGCGAGGCTTTTCAGGAAGCAGCTGCAAGGCTTTTCTTTAGCTGCTTGTAAGCTGTCTGCATGAGCTGCTTGCAACCTGCCTGTTTAATAAGAAGCTGCTGCAAATCATTTCATTGAGCTGCTTGCAACCTGCCTGCATCAGCTGCTTGTAGATAAACTTCAACAGAGTACTAAATGGATAATCTTCTTCAGGAAGATTATCTATAGCGGAGTAATAAATGAACA
>AWOL01S0009468.1:78493-96770 GCA_000715115.1 Nicotiana otophora | reverse complement strand
TAGGGTGTTTCAGGACCCAGGAGTTCCTCATCCTCTTCTGGAGGTCGGAACGGGTCCTTATTCACTTCAAGTGATCGAACAACCATTGGTGTACTCAATGGGTGCGCTTTGTCAATGTAAAAGCGTTTTAAGACTCTTTCTGTATAGGCGGATTGATGGATAAAGATCCCATCTCCTAAATGTTCAATTTGCAGACCAAGACAAATTTTTGTCTTTCCAAGATCTTTCATATCAAATTCTTTCTTAAGATATTCAATTGCCTTTTGGAGCTCTTCTGGAATTCCAGCGAGATTTATGTCATTAACATAAACAACATGTATAACAAATTCTGATGACATTTTCATTATAAAAATACATGGACAAATAACATCACTTACGTAACCTTCTTTTAGCAAATATGCTCTGAGACGATTATACCACATGCGCCTGGATTCCTTTAAAACGCACAAAGACCTTTGTAATCTGATCGAGTACATTTCTCGAGACTTTGAACTATATGCTTCAGACATTTTAAATCCTTCAGGGATCTTCATATAAATTTAATCAAATGAGTCATATAGGTTATGACTTGTATCTAAATGGCATGACATCTTCAAGTGTCTAGACTGTTGGTCCGATCCTCACAATCTTTTACTATATTGTGCGCTATATTGTATCAAATATATCGTTGACGATCATTTTATATCGGTTTGCAAGCGACATAACTTGTTGAGATCTCATCACTTTCTTTATTTTCAGGTACCTGAACTTCTTCCAGAGTTTCATGAAATGTTATGTCGTGGGCTCTTTCAGAGCTTATTTCCTCCTTATTATGATTATTTTGATCATTTGCTCCTATTTCTTTCAAGGATTGTTACCTTTGGAACCGATTGGTCTACGCTTCATGCGTACATTAAACTCTGTCCTTCGGGGACTTTAATTTTTAATAGGAGCATTTGCAGCTGAAATATGATATTTAATTTTGGATCAGCAAATGCTTCTGGCATTTGACTTGAATTATCTTCTAAGCGAGGATCATATTAATAATAATTCGATTCATATAGCATATTTTTCAACTGTTTTATTCCATCCCCCAAATGTTAGATAAACTAATATATATCCCAAATCTTCTTTGGAAAACATATCTTTGTGCATTGTGGTAGCGAAATTAATCATATACCACACATCAAAAGTTATTAGATAGTAAAAATATTTGGTTTCTGATCCTAAACCAATTGTGAGGGGATGACTTATCATATTTTGTTGGTCTGATGCATACAAGTGCTGCTGTATGCAATTTAGAAAATCTTAGACCAACACATGAGGCTTTGTTCTCATAAGCAATAGTTTAGCCATTAATAGGAGGTATTCAATGCTAAACTAGCTTGGATATAAACCAGCATCATCAAGATGAATTATCTTTATTTCATAATCTGAAAATTATGTTCTTAATTGAGAAAGATAATTTCAAATGTCAAACTGCAGGTTGACAATAAACATACATGTAACCATCTTATATATGCATCTATAAGTGGTTCACATGATAGGTGAATGGGCTCATATTCACCTTTTATATATTTCAGAATTCGGGGATTTTAGTCCCAACTTTAGTTGGTATAATCAAGTTATTATGAGAACAAGCAACACAAGAGAATTCTTGAAGAATCTTCTAGTTCTTCAGTATATGCTTATCTGAATTCTCAAATAGCTCATTTAAAAATGGCAAATGAAAACTTCAAGTTTATCATGGCAGGTGCTATCTCTAAGTAAACTTCTGGTTTACTATGGCATAAACTTTTGCATTAGTAAACTTCTGATTTACTGTGGCTACTTTTGTATCAGCGAATTTCTGATTTACTGTAGCTACTTTTGCCTCAGTAAAACTTCTGATTTACTGTGACTGCTTTTGCATTAGTAAACTTCTGGTTTACTGTGATACATGATATAGTACAACTTGAAGAATAAGGCGGGTAACTTCTCACATACATATTATTTTACCCCTAATCATTGTGGAAACATGGAGAGTTTTAGTCTTCTAATCATTTGTGGTCTCAATATAATAGCCATTTGTATCCGTAAACTTCGGGTTTACTACAACATATGTTTTGACCATAATCATATAATATAAATGACATATTATTTGTATATAAGCTCTTCGAGAGCCTTTATTTATTATCCACAATTTAATATTTATTAGACACTACTGGTGTCATGTGTCTTCTAGACAAACCGTTAGCTCTTCAGGAGTTGTTGATACATTTTGTACTATCAAATATTGCTCAGACACTTCTGGTATCATGAGAGAAAATCATAATCAAATAAACTATATAAAATAATTGTTTAAACACAAGAAAACACCTCTTCATAATATTTTCCTACTTCAGGAGGAAATTGCAATTGCGTTACTTCTTCAGGAACACATTTAAAATATGAAATATTGAGTATACATTCCCTCAATCATATTAACTGTTCTGGAGGTGAATTGTAATATATTTATAACAAGAGCATGTTCATATTTACGACTTTATTAATATAATCACATTCACTTCAGGGAATGGATTAATACTTCTCAAAAATTCTCATTCTTTAGGAAATCGAATATAATTATCTGAACGCGCATTAATCACATCAATTATGATGCTTCAACCTCTTTTAAAATATTTACTACTTCAGGAGCAAATCGAGGCGTGCATGTAATATAGAGAATATTTCTCTAGCTTATCTTTAATTGTAACCATAGAAAGCCTNTTTATTAATATTATCACATTCACTTCAGGGAATGGATTAATACTTCTCAAAAATTCTCATTCTTTAGGAAATCGAATATAATTATCTGAACGCGCATTAATCACATCAATTATGATGCTTCAACCTCTTTTAAAATATTTACTACTTCAGGAGCAAATCGAGGCGTGCATGTAATATAGAGAATATTTCTCTAGCTTATCTTTAATTGTAACCATAGAAAGCCTAAATTATCACTTCTGGTGGTCATAGGCGTATACCACTTCCGGTGGTTAACAAAATTTAGTTACAATGATATATACGAAACATAACCACTTTTGGTGGTTGTATATTTCTTGCAAACTCTGCTGGAGTTTAAGTGGATCTAACAATGTTATCCACTTTGTAATCCTTTATTAAGATAATTAGGATGAAAACAAATACCAAAAATAGGTACTATATACGTAACATATAACCAAGCAAGCAAGCGAGGATAATGATATTGAAATATAAGCAAAATGCTCAAATTAAATTACGCAATTTGGCCATACCAGATGTAAGTGATATCTATATCACTATTGCCATAAACAAAAACTCACCACCTCAAGGATATAATTTGCCTTATGATGCTCGTTATGAACAAGATCTAACCATGGACATAAGAGTGTCGCCTTACATCGGAGACGAACACGAAATAGAAATTAAATTCGAAGTAAGTGCTCAAAATGGCAGAGTCTCGTGCTGATAATGTGTTATAAAATAAAGACTATAAAGTAAAAAAACCGAAAACAAGTATAGAGGTAGATTGATATTTTTATTCAACTTCAAACTGTTGTACATAATAAACTGAATTCTCCTCTATTTATAGAAGAAATGAAGCAGCTACGAGGCTTTTCAGGAAGCAGCTGCAAGGCTTTTCTTTAGCTGCTTGCAAGTTGTCTGCATGAGCTGCTTGCAACCTGCCTGTTTAATAAGAAGCTGCTGCAAATCATTTCATTGAGCTGCTTGCAACCTGCCTGCATCAGCTGCTTGTAGATAAACTTCAACAGAGTACTAAATGGATAATCTTCTTCAGGAAGATTATCTATAGCGGAGTAATAAATGAACACCCACAATATAATTATTTTCATAACATATTCACTATTCAGTATAATAATTTCAAGTAATACAAAAGAGAAATTTCACGTTTGTGGTTATCTAAATATTGCCGACAAAAGAAGAAGCGAGGAAAAGTATCTATGAAACAACTTAACGTAAAGATATATAGCAATAGTGGAGTTTCCTAAATAGACTTTCTTTGGGGACCCAACGTCGTGAGATTTACCTCACGTAACCAAAAAGCGTATGTAGCAATTCATCATTAAACTAACTCAATATTTTAGAAATGAAGTTTGTATTGTATGAAAAAATTATTAAAATTTCAACAAACATTAAATTCTTAAACCTTAATTTCAAAAGTATAATTGGTTTAACAATAAAAGCCAAAAGATTGAATAATTCCTCAAATTAAATTTAAAATTCTGAATATATTTTTTCTTGTAATTAACTATTCTACACACTAGTAATATTGTATATTTCATGGCTTTAAAACACATCATTGGGGCCTATGGCTACTTCTTTATATATCAACATATACTCTGTACTGTTTTTGCTAATGTGAGATTTGTCTAAAACATTGTTAGTGGACAGGGGTGTCAAACGGGCGGGTCCAACGGATATAGGTGGGTCAAAATGGGTATAATAGTTAATCTGATTCATATTTAATACAGATAGAAAATAAATTAATCGACAAAAATATGGATATCCATATTATCCATGACTTCTTATGATCATTTTTTGGAGAATTCCTAATTTCTCAAACTTGAGGAACCCCAATTTAAATCTTTGCAATTGTAAAAGTTAAACTCGTTGGTTATCCATCTTTTAAGTGGATAACGTGGATCTTATCCATATTTAACCAATTTTTAAAAAGTTAATTATCCACCCAAATTTTTATTGGATATTATGGATCGATGGATAACTGTTGCACTATATCATTTACAGATTGAAGTATAATAGCATATTAATTAACTATGGTTGATATAAACTCTTATGTAAAAGCCATATTTCATGCACTATAAATTTAGTGCATGATTGCGACTCTGTATAGTATTGGTGAAGTACTATCAATTGACAACTACAATAACAGTTTTTGCAAAGCCTTTCACAGAAGTTAACCAAGCACAAATTTCATTAGAAATTGTTTTTTCTAAGTGTTGAAAATTTTCTTTTCTCTTGGACAAATGCTATCTTTAAGCATAAATAGAATTTGGCTTAATACAGAAAATGTGTAATATATGGGATGTCCGTAAAATATGTGTTAAGAATGGTGCAAGTTGGAGATAAAATATGTAATAAGCCTTAAAATTTTGGTATCTTTATATGAGACGATTTGAATTTATTATTTAAAATTCAAAAATCCACCCTCTCTTGCCACCGAATACCAATATAGTAGCAAAATAGCAACTTGTATACGTTGCTCCTAGTCACATAAAAGCTTTCTTCAAACCTCAGTATATACGGGTGAAACCGAGCCCTTTGGACGTCTCGGTTCCCGACGAAGTAAACGGAGCAGAGATGTGACTGTAAGAAATCGAAATCGGAGCAAGGAGCCCCTCGAGTCGGGGTTCGGGCAAAACACATGCCTTCGGAAGAATCGGGGCCATATTCCCCGGGTCCGATTCGAACCCCAAAACTTCGGAGAGCATTACCAAATAATCGAGCATGACAAACAAAGGGCCGTGATATCCGTGCCCAGCCGGATGTTACGGCGTGAATCTCGGCACGTATCAGCAGAAAATCAGTGATTAGTAAAACGGAAGATTTTTACCTCTTTTGAAATTGTACTTAGGATAAAACTCCCCTACTATATAAAGGGAAGTCTAACTATTCATTAGGGATCATTGTAACACGCATATCAAGATAATATAATCTTATTTTCTCTGTTATTCAAAGTTCTTCATCATCGATAGCCCGGAATCGAAGGCAGACATTTCATTAAAGTTGTTACTGAATCCGGGATCACCCCCTTAATTGGTTTGAAACTTTATTACGTCCTTTATCTGTTTAATCTAACGTAATTTATTATTTGTATTGAATTAACCCGCGTATCCTTAAAACCATATATAAATTTAATTATTATCTATTTTTGATGGTAAACATTTTAGCGCCCACTGTGGGGCTAAGAATAATAGTGGCAATTTGATACAAATTTTCATAAAACAGTCTATTTTACACTTGTTTTTTAAGCTCCTAACTTGAGGTCAAATTAAAAATGTCAAATTCCCAATCTGCCCATTTGAACATTAATGTTGAATCCGGCTACCTTGGCGAGAACAATAATGTGGTGCCCAGCAATGGGGTGCCCCCTGTTGACCCCGGCGGAGTTCCAGCCGCAGACCTGATCGATGCTAGCTTACATGTGGACATCGAAGCAAACTTGCCAACCGACCCTGAAAACAGCATTCGCGGGGGAGCCCGATCGATAGCTCGGATTACACACGACGTAGAAGGCAATGAGATCAACTTGCAGGAGATCTTCGAAATGTCACAGGCTCAACATGCAGCGATAACCCAGTTGTAGAACCAGAGTCGCGCCCCCACCAGAGTTCAGCCCGAACCGTCCCAGAAAAACACTCGCAAAAATGAACCAGTCACAGGAAGGCTGAACTCGGGACAAACCCAGAGATAATAAAGATGCTCGAGGACTGACAAAACGGGTGAAATCGGGAGAAAAGAAAATCGAAGGCAACGACAAAAAAGTTGAGACCAATAACTCCAGGGTCGATCAAATCCCAAGAGCACCACCGATACTGAAAGGTCTGGATTCCAAGAAGTTTATCCAAAAGCCTTTCCCTCTGAGCGCAGCTCCGAAGCCGATCCTGAAGAAGTTTCATATGCCCGAAATTTCGAAGTATAATGGAACGACTGATCCAAACGAACATGTGACCTCCTACACGTGCGCCGTCAAGGGGAACGACTTGGAAGATGATGAAATTGAATCCGTTCTGCTGAAAATGTTCGCAGAGACCTTGTCAAAAGGAGCTATGATATGGTATCACAACTTACCCCCTAATTCTATTGACTCGTTTGCTATGCTTGTAGATGTCTTTGTAAAAGCACACGGCGGGGCCATCAAGGTCGAGACCAGGAAGTCAGACCTTTTCAAGGTGAAGCAAAGAGATAACGAGATTTTCAGGGATTTCGTGTCGAGGTTTCAAATGGAACGGATGGATCCGCCCCCGGTCACGGGCGATTGCGCCGTTCAGGCATTCACCCAAGGATTCAACCCCCAAAGCTCATTAGCTTTGCAGCAGTTGAAGAAACATTTGATAGAATACCTGGCAATAACTTGGGCCGACGTCCATAACAGGTACCGGTCAAAAATCTTGGTCGAAAACGATCAGCTCGGGGGCCCTTCGGGATCCGTTTATCCCCTCTGGACTGGTGACAGATCCAAAAGAGCCATCAATCATGAACCAAGATCGAATAGAGATCGGTATCAACCATATAATGGAGATCGAATGAGTAATGGGTCCGGACGCAAGCCTACAAGGAGTTAAAGAAGAAGCGATCAAGGTCATAATAACCGGGGACTCAATGGGTCCGCACGCAAGACTACACGGAGTTAAAGAAGAAGTGATCAAGGTCATAATGACCGGGGACTCATGAGCAAAAATGGTTTTGACATACCCATCGGGTCCAAGGAGGCACCAAGGTTATCGGAGTATAACTTCAACGTCGACGCTGTCGGCATCGTATCAGCCATCGGATGAATCAAAGATACTAAGTGGCCTCGACCGTTGCAATCCAATCCTGCCCAAAGGGACCCCAACCTAATGTGTAAATATCATGGCACTCACGACCACAAAATCGAAGACTGCTGACAACTGAGAGAAGAAGTATCTCGGTTATTCAATAAGAGACACCCCCGAGAGTTTCTGAGTGATCGAGCCAAAACTCACTTCAAGAATATGGACTCCAACAAGCATATAGAGCAAGAGAAACCACAACATGTCATTAACATGATCATCGGAGGAGTTGACATCCCCCAAAGGCCGATGTTAAAGCGCACTAAAGTGTCCATTACAAGGGAAAATAGACTCGAGATTACATACCAGAAGGAACCGTATCTTTCAACGACGACAATGTTGAAGGCATCGTACATCCACACAATGATGCTGGTAATATCTGTACTCATAAATAAATGTCGAGTTAAGCGTGTATTGATTGATCCAGGTAGCTCGGCCAATATCATCAGATCGAGGGTCGTGGAACAGCTAGGTCTACAAGACAAAATAGTGCCCACAGTTTGAGTTTTAAACGGATATAACATGGCATGCGAGACCACTAAAGGGGAGATAACCCTGCTGGTAAATACCGCCGGAACCGTTCAGAAAACAAAGTTCTACGTGATCGAAGGAGATATGAGACACAATGCTCTATTCGGGAGGCCATGGATTCACAACATGAGGGCAGTACCCTCGACGCTACATCAGGTGTTGAAATTCCCCACACCGGGAAGAATCAAAACAGTTTACGGGGAGCAACCGACCGTAAAAGAAATGTTCGCAGTCGATGAGGTGGTCCCGATAATCGCACTCTCGACGTCAAAGAACCTGAGTTCGATCACCAAGGAAGAAACCAATAGTAATCACCGACACCAGCCCCGACCAAGCCAGAAATGTAGGAGATGGGCGAGGACGATGATTACGGAGTCCCTAGGTCTTTCATAGCCCCTGAAAATTTTGATGCCAGACTGATCGAGCACCTGCTCGATCGGAAGGTATACTTGGGCACGAGTCTAACTCCAGAGCTAAGGAAATAACTCATTGAATTTCTTATAGCTAACATAGATTATTTCGCTTGGTCCCATCTTGACATGACAGGGATCCCGCCGGAAATAACTACCCACAATATGAGCTTGGATCCGAAGTTCCATCCGGTTAAACAGAATATGGGGCCTCAGTCCGAAGTCAAGCATGTATTCATCAAAGACGAGGTATCCAAACTCCTTAAAATAGGTTTCATTCGGGAAGTCAAGTACCCGAATTGGTTAGCAAACATAGTAGTAGTGCCTAAAAAGGGAGATAAATTAAGAATGTGTGTAGACTACAAAGACTTGAACAAGGCATGCCCTAAGGACTCTTTTCCTTAGCCTAACATCGATCGCATCATCGATGAGGCGGCCGGCCATAAGATACTCAGCTTTCTCGACACCTATTAAGGGTACAACCAGATCTGGATGGACCCGGGCGGCCAAGAAAAGACTTCCTTCATCACTAAACACAACACCTATTGTTATAACGTAATGTCATTCGGACTAAAAAATGTTGGTGCCACTTACCAACGCCTAGTAAATCGGATGTTCGAACAGAAAATAGGAAAATAAATGGAGTTTTACATTGACGACATTTTTGTTAAGTCCCTGCGAGCAGAGGACCATTTGGAATATTTGCAGGAAACCTTCAACATACTAAAGAAATACAATATGAAGTTGAACCCAGAGAAATATGCATTGGAGTCGGGTCTCGGAAATTCCTTGGATTCATGGTGTCCAACCGGGGGATCGAGATCAACCCCGACAAGATCAAAGCCATAGAAGACATTACTGTGGTGGACAATGTCAAGGCGTCCAAATCCTAACCGAGCACATAGCCGCCCTGGGTCGGTTCATTTCAAGGTCCTCCGATAAGAGCCATCGGTTTTTCTCGTTATTAAAGAAGAAGAATAACTTCTCGTGGAACCCGGAGTTCCAGTAAGCTTTGGAAGAACTCAAACAGTACCTTTCGAGTTTACCTTTGCTTCATACTCCGAAGTCAGACGAGCAACTGTCCATGTACTTAGCGGTATCCGAGATAGCGGTAAGTGGAGTCCTAAGCCGGGAGGAAGAAGGTACGTAATTTCCTATATATTATGTTAGCAGGACTCTAGGCGAGGCCGAAATGAGGTATCCTCACATGGAGAAATTGGCGCTCGCTTTGCTAAGCGCCTGTGCCTCAAGAAAGTTAAGGCCCTATTTTTAATGTCATCCCATATGTGTCATGACTACTTACCCATTAAGAAATATAATGCACAAACCCGATCTCTTAGGACAATTGTCCAAATGGGCCGTGAAAATTAGCGGGTACGATATTGAATATCGACCTCGAACCACCATCAAATCTCAAATTTTGGTAGACTTCGTGGCCTATTTCACGCCGAACTTAATACTCAAAGTCAAAAATGAATTGTTGCTAACCTCGAAGACCTCCTTGGGGATCTGGACCCTTTTTACGGATGGTGCCTCGAACGCAAAGGGATCCGAACTCAGCATCGCGTTGAAGCCGCCCACGGGTAACGTAGTTAGGCAATCTATCAGAATTGTGAAATTGACTAACAATGAGGTCGAGTATGAGGCCCTGATTGTAGGTCTCGAATTGGCTAAAAGCCTGGGGCCGAAGTGATCGAAGCTAAATGTGATTCCCTCCTTGTGGTGAATCAAGTCAATGGGACATTTGAAGTAAAAGAGGAACAAATGCGAAGATACTTGGATAAACTACAAGTAACGCTACATAGATTCAAGGAATGGACCCTACAACACGTGCCCCAGGATCAAAATAGAAAAGTTGATGCTCTGGCTAACTTAGGGTCATCGATTGATGACGATGAATTCAGCTCGGGAACGGTCGTATAACTCATGAAATCGGTAGTGGAAGAAGGCCACTTCAAGATAAACTCGACAAACTTAACCTGAGACTGGAGATATAAGTATAGAGATTACCTGAAGACCGGGAAGCTACCCTCGAATCCTAAAGAATCGAGAGCACTGTGCATGAAGGCGGCCAAGTTCAACTTGTCCGAAGATAACACCCTATTCAGAAGAACATTCGATGGCCCACTCGCCATATGTCTGGGACCGGGAGACACCAAATATGTTTTGAGGAAAGTTTATGAAGGTACCTGCGAGAATCATTCGGGGGACGAATCGTTGGTTCGTAAGATAATAAGAGTCCCCTATTGTTGGATCGAAAAGGAATTCGTACGAAAATGTGACGGTTGTCAGAGGCACGCACCAATGATTCATCAACCCGAGGAGCTGCTACATTCGGTCTTATCACCGTGGCCATTCATGAAATAGAGAATGGATATCGTCGGTCCCTACTATAGGTACCCGGTAAGGCTCAGTTTATATTATTTATGACTGACTATTTTACTAAATAGGTTGAAGATCAGGAATTTGAGAAAGTCAAAGAAAAAAAAGTTATTGATTTTATTTGGGATCACATAATATGTTAGTTAGAGATGCCGGCCGAGATCGTATGTGACAATGTGAAGCAATTCATCGGCAGCAAAGTAAGCAAATGTTTCGAGGATTATAAGATCAAAAGGATCTTATCAGCACCCTATCACCCTAGTGGGAACGGGCAGAAAGAGTCTACAAACAAGACCATACTCCAAAACATTAAGAAAAGGTTGACCGATGCCAAAGGAAAATGGTAGGAAATGTTACCCGAAGTCCTGTGGGAATACCGTACGACCTTAAAATCTAGTACCAGGGCCATCCTGTTTTCATTGGTCTACGGAGCCGAAGCACTAATACCGGTCGAGGTAGGAAATCCGAGTTTCAGGTTCCGATATGTGACCAAAGAGTCGAACAATGAGGCTATGAGTACGAGCCTAGAACTATTGGATGAGAGGCGCGAGGTCGCACTCGTACGGTTGGTCTCCAAGAAATAGCGAATTGAAAGGTATTACAATCGGAGAGCCAACCCCGACACTTTAATATCGGGGACTTGGTTTTAAGAAAGGTGACAATGAACACCAGGAACCCAAACGAAGGGAAGCTGGGACCGAATTGGGAAGGTCCATATCGAATTATCAAGATTACCAGTAAAGGTTCGTAGAAACTCGAAGCAGGGAATGGTGAGCAGTTACCGAACAACTGGAACATGACCCACTTAAAATGATATTACTGCTAAGGTAGGACCTCATTCATTCTTTTTTGTTCTATATATATATTGTGAATTGGACTAACACTTACACGCATTAGCTAAAGGATGATGTAGTTGATAGTCCTGAAAGCACGCGTTGCACTCTTTATTCCTTGAACCAATTTTGTCCCAAATGGGTTTTCGGAAAGGTTTTTAACAAGATAATAGTAGATCATGCTAATTTAGAATCGAAGCCCGATTTTTGAATCGGAGTCGATGGTTACATCAACAATATCCGAGCCCTCTCGATGATCAACCTCGAATACTAGGGGTCATTACCCTCGAGTCATGATTTTTAGCAAGGAAGGAAACTCTGTGCTCAATCAGTCTAGGCTCGGTAGTTAGGATTCATTGTAAGGGTTAAATGGTCGAATGAACCGTACCCGCGTAGGTTATACCGACCGCAATACAAGCTTTTATACAATCTTATGCGTTACACACAGAAATGAAAGAAAGTTTCCACCTTGCTAACAAAACGTTTTTGCTTCTTAAAAGTATTGAGCCTAAGGTCTACTACTACCCGAGAATTATTGAGCCCAAGGGACACCCCTATCCGAGCCCAAAGGGATACCCCCACTCGAGGACTACCGCCTTAATAAGTTTAGATGGCTCGGGCTATCGAAACTCGGGGGCATAAGACCTATTAGGCAGTGCCCAAATCTAAAAGGCTACGGCCATCCTAAAAGAGGCTTGGAGACGTCTGAAGCCCATAATCAGAACATAAGGCCTTCAAAATTTTGAACTGGTTCAAAGGTTACCCTCGACAAAATTATAGTCTAAAAATATTTAAACAAGTATTTTAGGGAAAGCTTCCGGTCATTCCGAGTCCCCACATGTTTCAAACAAAACTTGATCCGAGAATAAGTCTTGTTAGGACCTCCGAAAAACAACTTATTACTACGTTTTATTCCGTACTAAAGCATTTTAAATCTTTGCAAATATATAAAGGATACAAAAGGTAATAGACTTGAAAATTTCCAAAAGGGAAAAAACATTATATATACATTCAGAATGTCTTTACAAAGGCCGATGAAAATGGCCTCAACAAAATAAACGTACAAAATGCAAAAACAAAGACAAACATTCCTAAGGCACATACAGCTGATCTCCATCAGAACTCATCTCATCACCAGAGCTGTCGGGGTCTTCTCCATCTTCGGGTTCGTCGGAGC
This sequence comes from Nicotiana otophora, assembly GCA_000715115.1. Lineage (NCBI taxonomy): Eukaryota > Viridiplantae > Streptophyta > Magnoliopsida > Solanales > Solanaceae > Nicotiana > Nicotiana otophora. The sequence goes on along the minus strand of AWOL01S0009468.1, from coordinate 83,884 downwards.
CCTCAGAGTCTTCTTCACCCTCGGTTCAACAAGTTTCTTGGCCTCGACCTCGAGCCTTTTTTCCCATTCGATCTTGGCCGACATGTCAAAACCTCGGGCATGGATCTCTTTGAGGATCTCCCTTCGAGACAACCGCTGCACGTACTCAATAGTGACTTTCAGGCGGGCCTCAGCTGCCTCAACATCAGCCCTATATTGGGCCACCATCACTTTAACATCATCACTGGTTATTTTCGAGACATACCTTATTATTTCGAGCTCATTGGCAAGGGCATCCCGTTCAGCAATTGCCGAGACCAGTTGAGCTTGGAGGTCCTCATTTTGTCAAACCCGTGCATCGGCTATCTCTTTCTCCACTTGGAGTTGAACGTCTATCGATGCCAGCTACTCCCGTGCGGTCTCCTTATCTGAATCCAGCCGATCCATTTTTCCCTTCCAAACATTGGCCATGGCCTGGACCTCATTCATTTCAACCCGAAATTGGTCGATTCGATCAATCTTCTGCTGAACCTGCGAGGTTTAGTCGTTAGTCGCCATGGCTAAGTCATCATTGCTAACTTTGAAAACCTTTACCTGTTCCACCAAGTTGTCATGCTCCTTCCGAGCCGCATCTACCTCAGCCTGGAGACTCTTGACGACACCTTCGTGTTGCTAGCTGAGAAGCTTATACATGTCTCTCTTCTCGGCGAGCTCCCTGGCCTCAGCCTCGAGCTGGTTAGCCTCATCCAGGTACCGAAGAAAACTTTCATGATGGAGTACCGAGGCCTGCAAAAGATAAAGGAAAGAAGACATGAGAAATATCAGGAACTAAGTCAAAGGATGAAAGACCGTAATGATAACTTACCCGATTAAATGCTTGTTGCGCCTCGTTGAACAGGCACGGTACGTCCACCTCGTTCATTTTTTCCTGGTCTTTTTCGGTTACCAAGCATCGAAGGTGGTTCGCTACTCCCACAGGAGCGGAAAAAACCCGGACGTCCTCCGGAATAGTGATGACTATCGACCTCTTGCGGACGGGATCTACGCTCGGGGAAAGTAATTGGTTGACAAACTTCGGGTTTGAATTCAGCTTGTCGACTTCTGAAGACGACCCCTTTCTAGGCACCTCCAGGCTCCCAGCCCTGAAAAATCCTCCAAAATGGATGAGTCCACACCGTAAAAAAAGGAACGAAGGGGATCGTCCGCACCATGAGTCCCTTCGTTAGACCTCCCCTTTCTCGCTTGGGCCTCCTCGATCATGGATTCGGTATAGGAAGGCGACCCTGAAATCTCTATTACATCGGGTGCCTCCGTTGGGGCGTGGCAGGCATTCCGGGAAGTCTCGGCCCTGGTCTCCTCATCAATCCCCCTGGTCCTGAAGGGGATCAGCCTCATAGATCTCCTCTTCAATGGTTGCTCGCTCCTCGGGGGATATCGGCTCGTGGGCCACGAAAAGATCATCTTCTTCGGGCTTATCCCTGAGCCGATAAAGCGAATTTGAGTCGGGCGCTCGAGAGATAGAACTTTCCTTTGGCTTACGGGCCAACCTTTTCTTTGGCTTCTTCTTCTCTGAGCTCGGGGTGCCTGGTGCCTTCCTTTTCTTCCTTTCTCCTGATATAGCTCCGATCTTCCCCAAAGTGGAGGGGTCAGTAGAAAAATCCTCGTTCCCTACTAAAGTCCTAAGCTCAATGGTCTTAGAAAAACCTGCAAAAGGAAAAGTGAAGAAAAGGGGTAAGTATGATGCGAATGAGAGAGCCAGATGTTACCTATTAGAAGGGTCTTACTGTGAGAACGGGCCTCCTAACGGCCCCTCGAGAGTTTGTTCCATGAGAACTAGGAATAAGGCATCTGTGAACAAATGCACTCGATCCACTCCTTGAATCGAGGGATCGCGTTTGGCATTCGAGCGACGGCTGCACCACATCAAATACCAATAAGAAAAGAGGAGATGAAGGTAACATGGTGTTCAAAGCGAAACTATACTTACGAGATGCGTTCCACTTCTCGGGGAATGACATGAGTTTGGGGGGAACCAAGTGTTCGATCTTCACCCGAACAAAACATCCCTACTAGCCCCGATCCCGATTCTCATTGATGCTCGAGAATGGGGCTTTTTGGCCTGGTGTATGAGATTTATTAGCCCCCCTCGGAAGATTCATGGACTGTATAGGCGGAGAAGATGATCGATGGTGAACCAACGGGATTTGGTCTTGTTCACGAAATAATGAAGGAGGATCACGATCCTCCATAGTGACAGGTGGATTTGACCGAGGCATACTTCATACATCTTGCATAAAGCCAAGATAATAGGGTCTACCGGGCCCAACGTGAAGGCAAAATCATAAGCACTTATATAACCCTCCACGTGGGTAGTGATGGCGTCCACATGCTCGGGAACTACTATGCCCTTACCCGCTCGGTTGCAGTCCTCTCGGACCGCGGGGAGGACGCCTTCGGTAATGGAGCATATATATCTTGATACTCCCTCACACCAGCCCTGCACCGACAAGGGCTTCTCAACCTTAAAGTCATCGGCAATCTAACAAACCACAGGAATAAATATTTTCAAGGGAGGCTCGGCAGCCGGTTCATCGGTACCCGCGTCAGGAGCAGACCTCTCGAGGACGACCACATCAGGAGTAGTCTCATCGATTTCAGCAGTCGGTTATGAAGAAGAAGTAACGACTTTTTGGGGAACAAATTTGAAAGTTTTAGCCATTGTTATCTGGAAAAAGTTTGAAAAATATGAAGAGAGGCTGAAAGATGAAAGGTCGAGTGCGATGGGTAGAAAATAAGAAAAAACTTGCAACATACTGAGAAGTTTTAAAGAACGAGGGTGAAAATATTAGAGTATGAAGAAGGGTAGTGATATTTTGAAAACTCGAAGGCAGAAGCTTGGTCAAAAGATAAAAGATAAAAAATGAATGAAGGAGGAAAGTATTTATAGAGGTTACACACCGTTTCGCATTCAGGGTTGGCCAGCCGATGGATAACGCGTGTTTGAAATCATAATCACACGACTAACGGTATGTTTCAAATTCTTTTTCATTTCTGTCACGACGTATTGAAGAAGGAATCGAAGTGCATATGTCGTTTCTCGTCGTTTTCGTAAACTCACTCTCCGAGAAACGAGGGGACTATCTGTATACGGGTGAAACCGAGCCCTTTGGATGCCTCGGTTCCCGATGAAGTAAACAGAGCAGAGATGTGACTGTAAGAAACCGAAATCGGGGTAAGGAGCCCCTCGAGTCGGCGTCCGGGTAAAACACATGCCATCGGAAGAATCGGAGCCACATCCCCCGGGTCCGATTTGAACCTCAAAACTTCAGAGAACATTACCAGATAATCGAGCATGACAAACAAAGGGATGTGATATCTGTACCTAGCCGGATGTTATAGCGTGAATCTCAGCACGTATCGATAAAAAACCAGTGATTAGTAAAACAAAATATTTTTATCACTTTTGGAATTGTACTTAGTGTAAAACTCCCCTACTATATAAATGGGAGTCTAACTATTCAGTAGGGATCATTGTAACACGTATATCAAGACAATATATTCTTATTTTCTCTGTTATTCAAAGTTCTTACTTTTGTTCATCAGTTCTTCATCATCGTGAGTCCGGGATCGAAGGCAGGCATTTTATTAAAATCGTTACTGAGTCCATGATCACTCCCCTTAATTGGTTTGATAATTTATTACGTCCTTTATCTATTTAATCTAACACAACTTATCATTTGTATTGAATTAACCAGCATATCCTTAAAACCACATATAAATTTAATTGGTATCCATTTTTTTAGGGTAAACACTCAGCAACACCTATTCAAACTAGGCGGCAGTAAAAATAATTGGAATATAAATATAAACAACGGAAGATTAGCCATGATTATTTGCATGTAATATTGATAATATATAATTATAAACTTTAGTCAAATATAAAATAGATACTTTATCTCTTGAAATGTGACAATAACCAAATGAGCCTTCACGCATGAGCAAATATCTTCCACGATCATCCTCCAGTTACACGGTCTTCTGTTGTGTTACTGGAATAATACCCGAAATTTACAAAACTCACGTGGGAAAAGTTTTCTTAGGAAAAAACGTATGAAAACATCTAGACTCCTTGATGGAATAAGACCTTATATATAGCCACAAGTTTTAGGGTTTAAAACTATTTCTTAAACCTGCTTAGTTTTTCTTTTTCACCAAGAAATCAGATTTTATTTAATTTCTAATTATTCAGGCACAACAAGGATCATATGATTTAATCAACGAGGCTTCGTATTATGGAATTAATTCAAAATATCTAAATTAATCCTACCATAATAAATTATGGATTATTTACTAAAAATTTATAACTGCACTTCTTAGTTTAATTTTAAAATTAATTCATTAAATCTTACTTAATTCCACATGTTAAGATTAAAATATTAATCGATTAAATTAAATTAAAATATTAATAATTTAATTTATTAATTATTTTCTTTAGACCGTCGCTTAATTTATTTCATGTGACAGATATAAAATTCACGTGCATAATTTACACATGAAAACTTATAAGCTTTCATAAAGGTGTATCATCAATCTCTAGACATAAACATAAATTTTATCAACTAACTATTACTTTGCCAATGTATATTGTTAACATCCAATTTATCAGGCATATTAGCTCACAAAAAGTTTCACATTTAATAAACCAAAATAACAAATGATATACATAATCATTAATAATTATATCAAAATTAAGAGTATAAGTACACTTAATGGACTAGTGAATTTATTTTATTAAGTATACAATACTTATTTTTACTTGATCCGTTTAATATATATAAAATGTACAAGCACAAGAAATCGAAATTATACCATTCACATAATCAAGATAAACTATATACAATCTTGTGCTACAATCATATCGATGACTTGTTCAATTTCATCTCATATTGTGAACATAAACTTTATAACTTATAAGAACCGGTGATTTAATCTTTCATGTATAAACTAAGCTCGATACACTAAATCATCCATAAATAAAGGACAAAGACGGATTACATGATCTATTTAAATTTTTGTTAAAATTAATTAAAGAATTATTTCGTGAAAAGTATTATATAAATACATAATCAACAATATATATCCCAACAAAACAAGAAGCCACTTTACCTTGGCCCTTATGTATCATCAAACTGAAAAAGCAAAAAAGAAAAAAGAAAGATTAAAAATCAGAAATAGAGGAAACTAAGAGTGTGTTTGGTATGATTAAAAGCACTTTCTAAAAAATATTTTTATTTTTTTATATTTGATTGACAGTGATTTAGAAAATATTTTCCTCACTAAGACTTCTCTACGATAAAGAGAACAAATATTTTCAAAACTCTTCCCCCACCCCACCACCACCCGGCCACTTCC
>AWOL01S0009468.1:65022-76072 GCA_000715115.1 Nicotiana otophora | reverse complement strand
ACCCCTACCTCACCCCCTCCCCTATCACCCTTACCCTCTCACCACCGTTAACCCAACCCTTAGACTCCGACTTATCACCCTTCCCTGATTAACTTATATATTTTTTATTTTCCAATCGAACACCAAAAAATAAATAAAAATCACTTATTTTTTAAAAATATATATTTTTCTACCTACCAAACACACCCTAAAATAAGACAAAAATAAAAAGAGGAAAAGGACAACAGCTTCACATGCAATATTTTTGAGTATTAAAGAAGTAAAATATCGAAAATATCAATGTCTCGAGTCTACGTGTCATCTGGGGAATAGTTGGTTCTGGAAAATTCGTTCGACTTTTAGCATTGCCGAGGACTAGATAAATACCAGAAATGGAATCAATCATTCAAACTCCACTCTAATAATTGATTGACAAGTCTAACAAGCAAAGCAATCATCTCTGATTGTAGCTATCGTCTTTTACCCTCTCAAAGTAAGTTAATTTGCATTCCCTTTTGGAGTGCGCTTCTTCTGAGTAGTAAATAACACTTTCATTTTTGCACATAAATGTGAGTTTTCTCGAAGTTCTACAAGCTCCTTTTTGGTTGTATTCGTAATTTTGTTTTTTGAGCTAAGAATGTGGAATATTGAATTGTGTCCGTTAAGATTTAAATTTAGTGGATTCCATTATTTTTTTAAAGTTAATGAGTTCATATCGACTGTTTGTTAGCAAATTTATTGAATAAATATATGTTGCACGTCGATTTCATATGAACTCGGTACCGGTACCGGTGCCTTAAGCGTGGATCCCCTGGTGTCAGCTGTTTCATCTAAAAAGAAAGTTTAAGTGATTTATTTTTTAATTTTTTGGAATTGTTTGGAGTAATATTTAAAAGTTTGATTACAGGTGTTTTTGCTGCTTCTTGTAATGTGTATTGTTATGCTTATACGTGCTTGATGAGAAAGCCGTCTGGTTAATTTTGAACGAAAAAACGGTGAAAATTTTGTTATTGAGACTTGAGAGGAAGTTCTTTTTTTGGAAAATGGTTGTACGTTCAGCTTCTATGAGTTACCTCATGTGTATCAATCGTTAATTCATGCTTTGTTTTTGGGGAATAATTTGAGAGGTACCAGAGGTGATTTTTGATCGTGCGTCCAATTGTTCATCTTCCTTAGAAATTGCCACCTCCTATTTAGCTGAATTTTTAAGCTTTTTCCAGGGACTTTATTGAGTTTTGACAAGTATGTCCTTGGATTTGCTTTGAATTTACCAACTTTTCTGATTAATATATAAATGGCAGTTCATTTCATACGACCAGGTGGAGTGATACAAGATTTGAAGTTTGGTTGAAAACTCGCTTTAAAAATTTGAATCAAGATAGAGCATTGTTCCTCTCCTAGCAAACGGCTAGTGTTGTCAGTCGCGAAGAGCTTATCTGGTTCTGATAATGTTAATAGTATTACTTTTGAGCTAACAGAATGCTTTTGTTGCTGTTTTCTCTGCAGTTTCTTGTCCAATAGCAAGAAGATGACAGTGACACCTAAGATCTCGATCAATGATGGAAACCTTGTTGTCCGTGGAAAGACCATACTGAGGGGAGTGCCTGACAACATTATCTTGACTCCTGGATCGGGTGTTGGGCTTGTTACTGGTGCATTTATTGGAGCCACAGCTTCGCAGAGCAAATGCTTGCATGTGTTCCCTGTTGGGGTTTTAGAGTAAGCAATTTAATTGTTCTCCTACTTTATCTGTAATTACTCACTGTGGACTTTTAGATATTTTCTTTTAGGAAGCTTACATTTCAAGGTTCTGCTTGCTCATTTAATGGCTTCTTTAATTTCTGGAAAGGGAAGACTCAGAATTTTTCAGAATGAGACAATCTTTCTTTGAACTCTGTTGTCCATAGGACCACTGCTAATCAATTTATTAGAGAGTATAAGTATGCACAAAAGACTTGGTAAGGTTCATAATCTTTTGTTTGAGCAAGATAATTTGGTAAAAAGAAGAAAAATTATAGTTTTCGCCTTCTCTCAATATTATGCTATAACCATTGTAAACTAATTTAATAAATTTTAACATAATTTGGATGTATGGATTTTGACTTGGTGGATAATAGGCTAATTGTGCTACTAATTCTACTGCTTTATTATTAGTCCAAATTGATTATTGGTGGGATGTAAGTGTCCATATAGTGATGAAGTCCATCGTTAGTGGTGAAAATTTACTTCACATTGTTAATTTTTTTTACTTCATGCTTAGTGGATGAAAGTTACTTTGATCAATTCCATGCAGAAGAGCTACATGTTTATCATATTTCAGAAGATCTCAGAGAATTGGGTTGCAGAAGAGTGAAGACACGAATATGTACATCTAGAAAATGCTACTCATTTTACAAAAATCATAGTTCTTTGCTATCTATTGCTACAGGGATACTCGGTTCATGTGTTTATTCCGTTTCAAGCTGTGGTGGATGACTCAGAGAATGGGGACAAGTGGAAATGATATTCCTTTGGAGACCCAATTCATGCTTGTGGAGAGCAAAGACACCACCGAGGGTGAGCGTGAAGATGCCCCAACTATCTACACTGTCTTCCTACCTCTACTTGAGGGACAATTCCGTGCTGTTCTTCAAGGCAACGAGAAGAACGAAATGGAGATTTGCCTTGAGAGTGGTGAGTTTCCTTCTAGCCATTGGAAAATCCTTCAGTACCACAATGTGATTTCTCGTTTTAAGCAAATTTTCTTCACCCATAATGAACAGTGCTGTGGAAAACAAATCCTTCAGGATAAACTTGCAAGTCCTATACCCCATTTCCACAAAACGAGGCTATCATAACTTTTAGGGTTGGACCTACTCTATAAACGTCAATGCTGACCGAGTTACAGATAATCGGTAGATCATCAAAGTAGTAGTATATGAGAAAACCAATATGACCTTTGTCTTTTGGTTTGATTTATTTTTGCAGGAGATAATGCTGTTGAAACCAACCAAGGTCTTTATCTTGTCTACATGAATGCTGGGACCAATCCCTTTGAAGTCATTAACCAGGCTGTGAAGTAAGCTCTAAGTTCCTGAGATCTTTCTGATTTAAATCACCAAATAGTATAGTGTATCTGCATTGTGGAGGAATTGTTGAATAATGTAATTGATAATCAACTAGCAAGAATGTAACTGCAATTCATTTGTAAATCCATTTCTAGATTGTATAATAATGTGTTTTGCTCCTCTCTTTTTCAACAGATCTGTTGAGCAACACTTGCAAACTTTCCATCACAGAGAGAAGAAGAAGGTAAAGGTTGCTTTCTTAGTTTTTTAATGGTGAAATCTTAGTTGGACCATCATCTAAAGAGGACCTGTTAATATCTTTTGTTGGTCTCATGCAGTTGCCATCAAGTATTGATTGGTTCGGGTGGTGCACCTGGGATGCCTTTTATACTGATGTCACAGCAGAGGGGGTTGAGGATGGCCTTAGAAGGTAAAACTTGTTTAACTTTTTATTTGGCTGCTTCTTAGTTTTTGTTTGTAAATGTCTTTTGGGTAACTAATTTATGTAAAGCTTTTTACGTCAGCTTATCTGAGGGTGGTGTTCGTCCACGTTTCTTGATCATTGACGATGGCTGGCAACAGATTGGTAATGAAGCACCCAAGGACGCTAGTTGTGTAGTTCAAGAAGGAGCACAGTAAGATTTCTTGCTATGCATAATCATTATTTTACTGTTATTTGCACATCTAGTAAATAAAATTTCATTGATGATAGCATTCTGGTGCAACAACTATTTGCAAGAAATAGACTCTTCTTACATATGTACCTGCGATATTCGTTTTGTAGGTTTGCAAACAGGCTAACAGGAATTAAAGAAAACAAGAAGTTCCAAACGAAAGGCCTGAAGCATGTGGTGGAGGAAGCCAAGAAACAGCACAATGTCAAGTAAGTTTGCAACTTTTGATCCTTTTATTTTATAGAATGTCCAAGAATTGCGCGCACATGCACTCACCCTTTTGCTTTGTAATTGAATTACTTAATGTTCTGTTGATTCAAAGTACATTTCAGCACTCAAATCTTTTCCTCCTTTGTCTCATAGGATCTGTCTCATAGTGACACTTGTTAACAATGTGCTTACTATGCAGGTATGTGTATGTATGGCATGCCCTAGCTGGTTACTGGGGTGGGGTACAACCTGCTGGTCCTGGGCTCGAGCACTATGAAACTGCTTTGGCATACCCTGTTCAGTCCCCTGGAGTGATGGGAAACCAACCTGACATTGTTATGGACAGTCTTGCCATTCATGGCCTGGGTTTGGTGCACCCAAAAAAGGTCTTCAACTTCTATAATGAACTACATGCCTATCTGGCGTCCTGTGGGGTTGATGGAGTCAAGGTCGATGTCCAGAACATCATTGAAACACTTGGTGCTGGTCATGGTGGCAGAGTTTCCTTAACAAGAAGCTATGTTCAGGCCCTAGAAGCATCCATTGCTCGAAATTTTCCTGATAATGGATGCATTGCCTGCATGAATCATAATACTGATGGGCTCTACAGTTCCAAGCAAACTGCTCTAGTTAGAACTTCTGATGATTATTATCCTCGTGACCCAGCTTCTCACACCATCCATATATCCTCTGTTTGCTACAACTCGCTGTTCTTGGGAGAATTCATGCAACCAGATTGGGACATGTTCCATGTTAGTATCTCGTATTTACTCTACCTTCATTTATATATCGTTTATGTTTGACGATTTCATATGATGATCAATTAAAGTTAGTTAATAATGAATGCATTAGATGTAAAATTAGGTAAATTAATAACTGAGATGTTTTTTGCAGAGTCTTCACCCTACTGCTGAATATCATGCTGCAGCTCGAGCAGTTGGAGGATCACCAATTTATGTCAGGTAATAAGTTGTCCTCCTGTATACTGTTCTTCCTTATTGCTTATTTTAATTTGAATGTTGGAACTGTTGTCTAACCTGGTGTCTTTTTCTATTATTCAGTGACAAACCCGGAAATCACAACTTTGAGCTTCTAAAAAAGCTTGTCCTTCCTGATGGATCCGTGCTTCGAGCTCAATTGCCTGGTCGGCCAACTCGTGATTGCCTATTTGTTGATCCAGCTAGAGACGGGACAAGGTCGATTCTATTTTGCAACTGATGTATCTATAGAATCTCTAGGCTATAATGTGATCATTCTTGTAAATGAGCACTGAAACTTAACCTTTGTGTTTTATGTTGGACAGCTTGCTTAAAATATGGAACGTGAACAAATGCACTGGTGTGGTGGGTGTATTTAACTGCCAAGGTGCTGGCTGGTGCAAGGTCATAAAGAAGACACGTATCCACGATGCATCTCCTGGAACACTTACAAGTTCTGTCCAAGCCACTGATGTCGACACCATTGCTCAGCTCACTGGCCCTGGTTGGAATGGGGATTCTGTAGTCTATTCTTTTAGATCAGGTAAAGTAATTCCTTGTCGTAGTTTTTCCCTAAACCACCAAAAAAAAAAGGTGGCTCTGATCTTGCAGAAGTATGACCGTGATGTTGGATTACGAATTTAACTGTCTCATAATTTAAACTACAGGGGAAGTAGTTCGCCTACCGAAAGGTGCTTCGCTGCCTGTGACACTTAAAGTTCTTGAATATGAAGTATTCCACTTTTCTCCAGTCAAGGTAACCAATTAACATGCTGACCTTTTGTTCTTAACTTAGCTTCTTGAACATATTTTATTTAACTATGAACAAAGAGAAGACCTTGCTAACTAAACTTTTTTTTTGTGTGTGTAGGAAATTGTAACAAATATCTTTTTTGCTCCAATTGGGCTGCTAGATATGATCAACAGTGGTGGTGCCATTGATCAGTACGAAGTGCATCTAGCTTCTGAGAAGAAATCCGAGCACCTTGATGGCGAAAGCCAGTCTTGGACTGCAACAGTATCATTGAAGATCAGGGGATGTGGCCGCTTTGGCGTTTACATTTCACAACGACCTGTGAAATGCTTGGTGGATGGTGCAGACACCGGCTTTGATTACAACAGTGAATCAGGATTGCTAACTCTGAATATCCCAGTTCCACTAGAAGAGGAGATGTATAGATGGAATGTAGAAATCCAAGTGTGAGTAGCAGTTTCTTTGATCAGAGAAATATTTGTCGGCAGAATCTATGCTTGTATCAAGGAGAAGTGCTGAAAGCTTTGTACTGCTGAGGAGGACTGATATGAGGATTTAGATCAAGTCTTATTGAGTATTGAGTGGGTCTCCTCAGGGAAGAGTAAAGTGTCTCTGTAATAAAGCTGTAGCAGAGTTTTCTGGATTATGTTGAATATGAATCCAATGTTTCCGCCCTCTGTGTATATACTCTTTTGACCTATCAATCTTTTCCCATTGTCCTTCAAAGTTTATTCGAGATTTTCTCTCATCTCACATGTCCATCTTGTGTGTGTATGTGTGTGTTTTCAACTGAATAATGTTTACCAAAAATCTGTGCATGAGAACCTGACTTCGACTAACCTGAAAAAATATATACTGTATACCTTTTATAGCAGGTAAAGCTGTGTTGATCGTGTAAATTGTTTTTTACACTATCATTAGATATACATTCATGCGCCCGCTAAACTATACTAGCCGCTCCCTCCTTTTGTATTTTCATAAACGAACTAAGAACATCATTACTTCGAAATAGACAAATAACAGCATCATATTATTACAGCAGAACATTAATTAGCACAGTTTGAACTTAATCAAGAATGAATATATCAATAGCTAAGAAACATAACAATGGAAATGAAAAAAAAAAACTGATAAAATTAGAACATATAATCTGGACAAAGAATATTGTAAGAAACTTCAGTTCTGTCAATCTCGAACTCCTAACTCCACAAAGCAGTAGGACCAATATAAAAATCTTCAGAGAAAAGAGGGCATTGATCCTCCAAATATTGTGGAATGTCAGGAACCAAAGGGGGATTAAGTTCAAGTATTGCTGCAGCATAGGCATCCAATTCTTTATGGTAATAAGCAATATCATTATTGGGACAAACAGAAGCAGTTTCTTGATCCTTCTGCACTTGCACAAACAAATTATCAAAGAAGGCCAATTCTTCTTCAGTTAACGACCCAAACGATTCATTGAATGGTGGCAATGCAGTATATGTGGTTGCTATAGCTGCCGAACATTCTGCTTCTTCAGTAGAGATTAGAGGCAATTGGCTTAATGTAGCAGCACTTGTTTCTTCTGTGACTGTGAGTAAACCAACTAAGCTGATGTACTCGTCGTTCCCATTCCAAAGATTGCTCAACTCAGATTCTTGTTTTTCTTGAAACTGAAACTGATCAACTGGGGAAGGAACCCAAGAAATTATAGTAGCCTTTTCTTGATCTTGTGATAAACAAGAACTTGGGACATAATTAAGATGATTCAAATGACCTAGCATTAGCGGCTCCTCGGACATAACATTGGCAACAGAATTCTCCCCACTAATGGCCAAAGGGACATTCTGAGAACTTGCACACAAATTAACAGTCTTCGTAATGCGACATAGAACATAGTCCTCGTAACGAATTTGACGACGTTGTCTTAAAACTTTCACTATGGTGTCGTTAAGACTATATTCTTTCATACTCCAAACAATTCTTGAATCCGAACAATGATCATTGATATCCTCAAAACGAAAACTTTTCTTGAAACCAATGACTGAACCTTTCTTGTCGAAAACAGGTCTACTCTTGTCGAGTACTTTCCATGAGCCGCCACCTCCTACAATTGACCTTCTGAAGTTTTTACCACGGGCTGATGTTTTCTTTAACTGCGTAAAGACATAATCATTAGTCGTCGTATCCAAGTGTTGGAATAATTGAGAAGGCTTATCGTTACCATACAATTCAACAATTCGAATAGAATGGCATCTCATAGGAATGCCACAAACAAACTTCAAAAGATGGCTCATTACTTGTTCATCATCGTAAGGCTCCATTCTGCATTCGCTTTTCATCATCTTCTGTTTAAACGAAAAGAACAGAACAAGTTTTAATGCAAAAATTAAAGAACCGAAGAAGTAGTAATGCGAAGTTGGATACTAAAAGAGAGCGTATATGAGGACTGTGGAAAGAGAGCAAGACAATACGTTGTTATATATAGAGAGAATGTAGAAATAATTGGGAAACAAAAAACCTTATAAGTATTTCCTACTTCTATAAGGAAATAAATTAGGGAACTCATTGACCGAAGGTATTTCGGAATAGTTTATAGTGTTGTCCTTGCGACATTAGGATTATATTATACAACGATTACTTCGATCGCTATTCAAAAAATACAATATGGTACATTAAATATGGAAAACTCTCTATCTGTGAAACAATTGCGAAAAAATGTATTGAAAAATTATATTGAAATTCACAGTAAATATAGTGATAAATTACTTTGCGTCATCAATTTTTACACCAGCAGTGAACTGTCATGCAGCATATATTTTTACACTAGCAGTGAATTATAACCTCTGATAGCAGGTCTATTACTCTTTTATCAGATTTCTAATTAATGTTTATCAAAATCTTTATATTTAGTTACTTAATAAGTTATGTGATTGAATAAGTATTTTTATGCCATCAATGAATAGGGCTTAAATTCAATGTATTGCCACTACTTAACCCTCCATTTATATGACACTATTTCAATTACATAACCTTTATTTGATGCTACTGCTAACATAATATATAAGTTAAATTAACATCTTAATCAAGATTTGGTAAATTATCTTCCCTATATAAAAATATTAGGAAATTCTCCACCTTAAATTTTCTTAGTACAAAGGTTTAATTTATTAAATCGAACGTACGTACTTATTTATTTTTTCATAAGTGAAATATTTAAGAATGACACACTTCTCTTCAGTTATCTCATATATTCTGCCTTAATGCACATCTGATAAAAAACAAAAAGAGAAGTTATGTGATAGACAGTTATATTATCTCAAAATATAGTCATATTTTTTTGCTTTTAAAATATTTTGCTGGGTGGAATATTTGTTCTTTTTATTTTCCTGTGTATTTTTGGAAAAAAAGTGATAAGGTTATAACAATAATGAAGAAAAAGCTTTATGTCAGTTTTATCTATTCTAAGGCTAAAGACCAAACTACAAAGAAAACAAAAACAGGAAAAACTTTGAAATTAAATATTTTCCATATACTGAAATCTCATTGTGTGGACAATGCTATTAATTTCATGTATTTTCTTATGATGAATTTCAAGTCCAAACTTTAATTTCGGAGTTGTAATAAAAATATTGAAAGTATTTCCTAATTCGAATTGGAAGACGGAGTTGTAAAAGCAAATAAGGAAAACTTAAAAGTATTTCCTAATTAGAATAGGGAATTAACGGAGTAGTAAGAACAAATTAGGAAAACTCCTTGACATAAGTACTGGGTATTCAAAATACAATGTGGTATATTAAATAGACGTTTAGACATAAAAATGTGAGATTTTAAAAAATGTAGTTTTGAAGTTAAGTTGAAACAAAAAAAAAATTGAAATTGTGTTTGAACATGCATTTTACTTGAAAACATATTGCAGTTCTGTGAGAGAAAAACTCCTAGACATAAGGTCTTATTACATTAGTATTAGGAAAACTCCTGGAAATTATTTGGAGTTGTAAAAACAAATTGTAATGCGAAAAGAACGGAAGATGTACTAATGAGAAGTTAGACTGTTGAAAGAGAGCAAGACAATACCGTGTTATATATAGAGAAAGCATAGAAATATTTAGAAATCAAGAAACCTTAAAAGTATTTCCTACTTCTATAAGGAAACAAATTAAGAAACTTATGGACCCAAGTCCGAAGGTATTTCGGAAATTAAATTCCCCCCTCCCCCCTCCACCCACCCCGACAACAACTATATTATAGACTATAGTTTATAATTATGTTCGTGTAACATTGGAATTATATTGTACAACAATTACTTGATCGGTGTTTAAAATACAATATGATACACTAATACGGGAAAAGGGAAACTCTCAATCTGTGAAAAATTTACGAAAAGTGTTTTAAAAAAGATTATTGAAATTCACAGTAAATATAGTAGTAGATTTACTTTTGTCATTAAATTTTAGAAATTTAAGTTATATATATTGTCATTATGTCAAAATATTTTTTTTACACTATCAGTAAATTGTAACCTGTCATAGCAAGTCAATACTATTTTACCAGATTTTTAGTTAATGCTTACCAAAAATATTACATGTAATTATTTAATAAGTGATATGATTGAGTAAATATTTTTCACTTGTCAAAGAATAGGACTTAAATCCATATTTTAGTCATGTGTATTACCACTCTACACTCCATTTATATGACACATAATTCGATTACATAACATTTCGAAATATCTAGCATTATTCTATTTTTATACAACTTTCACATCATTCAAATACTTTGATTATTTAAATTATTCAATTTAAATCATATATATGACGTTTTTCTATCAATTTAATTTTCTAACCATTATTTCAATATTTATTTTACACTATTGCTAGCATAATATATAAGTCAAATTAACATCTTAATCACGAGCTGGTAAATTATCTTCCCTATACAAAAATATTAGGAAATTCTCCACGTTAAATTCTCTGATTACAAAGTTTCAAATTAACATACTTATTTTATTTTTCATAAGCGGAATATTTAAGAACGCCACATTCTTCTTCGGTTAATCTCATAGTCTCTGCCTTTGCGTACTTCCGATAATTAAAAAACAAAAACAGAAGTTATGTGATAGGCAGTTATATTATCTCAAATAGTCAGAATTTTTTGCGTTTAAATTTTTTCCTGGGTGGAATATTGTTCTTTTATTTGCCTGTGTATTTCTTGAAATAAAATGACAGGTTATAAGAAAAATGAACATTATGTCAGTTTTAAATTTTCTAAGACTAAAGACCAAAATAGAAGGAAAACCAAAAGCAGAAAAATCTTTGAAGTTAAATATTTTCCATATACTGAAATCTCATTGTGGGGACTCGGGATAATGCTATTTTGTTTAGGAGAAAATTCGGGATATATATATATATATATATATATATATATATA